>APFE030267626.1:10899-25049 GCA_000404065.3 Pinus taeda | reverse complement strand
TTAGAGTCTAAAATCGAGAAGGAATTTATTTCCCTAGGGGTTTTTCACTGTGTTGGATCCATATATAGAGTCAAAAAACTATTTTAAGCATCACAAAATCGATATTTCACGTCAAGGGTATATTTAGGTAGCTCAAAGTCCAAAACGTCCTCACAACTCCATAATAAAATATGAAAACATTTTTACTACATCAAAATAAAATAAAATATATAAAAAAATAACTTAAAATAACAATAAGTTGATGGTATTGACCCATGGTATGATAACCAATGGTATTGCCCCATGGTATTCATGTGGAATATCAATATATAAAAAAATAACTTAAAATAACAATAAGTTGATGGTATTAACCCATGGTATGATAACCAATGGTATTGACCCATGGTATTCATGTGGAATATCACGTATTTAAAGGGGGGAATTAAACTAGTCTAGATCCATCTTAACTTCAAGCGTCTAAGGACCACTAGAGGCATCAATTTGTATCTCAAACTTGTTGCTATAGTGGGATTTAAGATGGATGATGACTAGGCTCTCCGTATAGGAAATGGATATTTGCACAAATTTTTGAATGAGAAGGAGAAAGTATGTCAATGAGAGGAAAATTGAAGAAAAACCTTTATGCTTGTTATGTGAGGCCTCCACATCAAATTCTTGGGTATCCCAATATTGGATTCTATAGTTTGCATACTAGGAACAGTTAAGAATAACAAATTTTTGTAATCTTCACCATAATTTTTCATGCTTAAAATTTTATATCAACCAAAATTAGATGCTAATAAGTCATGATATAAGTCATGCCATTGTAATAAGAATATTTAGATAATCTTTAATATATATATGTATATATAACTTATATATTAATTCTACATTAATTTAAAAATAATATAATTATTTTTTATGATTATTTAAAACCAATTTGGTAATTAACATGAAGCGTTTGAATTATGGCATGATGCATTGCTTTTATGCTTTTTAATATTTAGGTTAGAATTATGACAGCTTCATTAATAATCTATCATTTATTAATTAATTAAATGTTATATCCAACCTATATTTAAATATCAATTTCAATAAATAAGCCCCACCATCCATCCCTTCAACCTAGCAAAACATTAATAGTTATTTCTTTTAATAATTTTCCAATATACAAATAAAACTATAGAGAAGGCAAAGTGGACCCTTACTTTAACAAAATCAGTGGAGAATTTTGGCATTCCCACTTATGAAATTTCGTTTTTGTTTAAAATTAGTTTTATGAGTGAATGAATGGATTCATCACAAACATTGGCCTCATAGATGGAAGCAATAATTCCAACAAATTCCTACATTACACAATTGACCACAAAATCTAGTAAACATGAAAAATTACAATTTTGCTAAAAAAATGTGATTGTTAATCTTCTTCCTTCTTAACATTGTTTCATCTATAAAAAATCACATCCCATGACATTGGCCTCCACACTACCACACCCTAACATCTATGGTCTAAAACTATACCAATTGACCTAACAGTAGGAGCTAAGTGGAGATTAGTCATAATTACTATTGTCAATTTAATGGTTGCTAATTAATTATTGCACTAACATATAAATAATAATAATGATAATAATAAAAATCTAAACCCTAGATTTATTAAAATAGTACACTCTATGTTCATTAAATATTTATTTTTTTTAACATAATCGGGTACTTGTCTATTATAAAAAACTGCTGAATATGAGCGATGTTACAGGGGAAGAATAGAGAGGCAAAGAAGTCCAAAATGGGCGCGTAGGCCCTGCCTTCTTAGTTGTAACCTTATAGCTAATGTACTGGAATAAAAAACGGCTATATTGCCTTACAAATAGACCTGCGAGGAAACAAAATTTGCTGGCCATGTGAATTTTTACCAAAACTGGTTTACTGAGTCCTCCATCTGGGTATCCTTCTTGCTTGCTCTGGTGGAGGCTTCTGCTTGCATGGCATCAATGATGTTTTTGATGTGTGCGATGGCCTCTTCAAGGTGTGTGCATTTTTCTTTCAGGCTCTCTATTTCAGCTCGCTGCTTCTCCAATTTTTTCCTCTTGGAGCGACTATCCGCCTGATAATCTTCCTTGAGCTCGTTGTGGCACTTGATGATCCTTGCAATCATGAAACAGTGTTGCTTGCAGAGTGTACAAGTGTTATTGCCCAGCACGTGGTCCACAGGATTCTCAGGAGGATTGCTGCCCATCTGGTTCTCATTCTGGGGTCTAATTTTGGAGGGCTCTGCCATGTCTGAGAGGAAATGAACAACCAAGGAAGTGAGCGACCAAAAAACCTGAGAAGGAAAAAGATTATAACTCGATCGGTTCGGAGGGAGGCGAGCTTGAGTGCAGAGGCTGCCTCGCTTGATGGAAGTCTTCTGGATCCAGAATGTAGGATAGCGTGCAGCTGAAACTGAGATGCGCAGGGGATGAAACAAAGAGGAGGGGAAGCAACAGAAGGTAGAGGTAGTGGAGGAACGAAAGAGGGGACATAGAGACAGCGCAGCCAGAAACCAAATAGAGATAATGAGTTCCTGATAAAATGGAAAGCTTGAGATTACCACTGAAGAGAGGGCAGCTCCAGGCTCCTGAAGACCGCGCGCAGCTTCTTGAAGAGTTCTGGACTGAAAGGAGACAAGTGCCTGAGCCTTCGAATTGCTGGGGAGGATGATTAAAGAGAGGGACTTGCTGCAATAAATAGGGGAAGGGAGGCAGCTTGAGAGGGGGATCCAAGGCGGGGAGATTCTAATCAGATGGTGACTGGTAATCCGAAGGGAGATTGAGCTGCGAGCGTTGGTGATTTTGAGATGATGGCTGACATGACCAAACCTGGGAGAGGCGGCTAAGTTCAGAAGGATCACGAGTTCGGGATTTAGGGAGGTGACCAGGTCTGATATGGAGGGGAGGATCTGAGAGTGAAAAGACAAATTTACGCAGTCGAGGAGATTTGCCTGATAGGAAGGAGATATGAGGATGAGCTGAGTTCGAGAGGGATGCTGACTGAGATGGCTCAGAGTCTGATGCGATGGGATGGAATAAGAATCTTTATGGTATAGCTCTTTCATAGATGTATTCATTTTCCTTAACTTGGCCAACTTGCCTACTCACTGCCTTGTTTGCTTGCTCGTCTGCTTCCTTGTTGCTGCTCCTTAGCACATGTTTAAAAGTAGCACCTTCAATGTCTCTTAAATTGTCGATGATCCTGGACTTAATACTGTTCAGGGCAATTTTATTGAAATCCTTCCCTGAGGTCATTGTAGCTATAATGATAGCTGAATCCCCAATTATGAGCGGATGTTGGAGGCCAAGTCTTCTAAGAATGGAGGTTCATAGGAGGAGGCTATAGGCCCCGGCTTTATTATTGGACATAATTCCCAATCCCCATTCGTATGTCACCAAAATCTTGCCTTGTTGGTCTTTGATGACTCCCCCAGCACCGGCCTGTCCTGGATTATTTTTTGAAGCTCCGTCGAATTGTAGGGAGGGCCTTTTTTGGTTTTGAATCCATCCTCTGATTTCTTCATCCGGGCCTCTTAATTTCCAATCTATCTTTTTCTGACCTGTGCTTATTGTTTTATGGCTCCTTGATTCATAGTTGAATTTGGCTATCCATTCCATTTCCCTTGAGTTCCCTGTTTCCTGGTCTGATTGGGCTATTCCATTAGCACTGAGAGTTTCAAAGATGAGGGCAATTGATTTTGCTAGGATGTAGGGGATACTGGGCTTCTTGTTGTTGAAGATACATATGTTTCGGGCGATCCAGATTTGCCAACAAAGGTTTGGAGGGATGTTGTTCCACAGTCTTTTGGCCAGGGTTTTGTTTTTCTTAGGGTAGGGATAGCTGTTCCCCCAGTTTTTTTCCAGGAGGGAGATCTGATTGGGCAGTTCTCCAATGCTTAAAGGGCTGGTTATAAGCTTCTAGCATTTTCGGGTAAAGGTGCATTCAAGGAAGAGATGGTTGCTGCTTTCTTCCGTTTCTCTGCACAGGCAGCATATTGAGGGGCCAAGGATGCCCCTCTTCCTTAAATTTTCCGCTGTAAGGATTTTGCTTTTCAGAAGGGTCCAGTTAAAAAACTTGACCTTTGGAAGGCATTCAGGGTTCCAGACAACTTTGTGAAGAGGCCAATTGTTGATGGCTGAGGCGTTTTGGAGGATTTTATACCCTTCTTTGATAGTGTAGCTACCACCATTGGGGTCCCACATATATTTGTCCTAGGACAATCTGTTGAGAGGAGCTGAGCCTGTGAGGGAAAGCTTGGGGTCAGCCCACTGCGCTTTGAGATTGAAGGGGAGGCGGAGGTGTTTCCAACCCAGCCACCGATTTTGTTCCCAAATGGAAATGTCATAAAGGGACTTTATCTTTTTTGCTTCCATCCACAAATGTAAAGATCTGAGATTTGGGAGAGCTTCCCTTGCTTCCGTGCCCATTATGTGTTCAGTCCATATGTTAATGCTACTTCCATTGCCCGGAGCTCTTGAAATGTAACCTTTGAGGAGCGGAAGAGTTTTTTTTATGAGTTTCCAAACTGGTGTACACTGTCTGTCAGCAATTGGATCCACTAGGATGTTGGAGTTAGTCCCATTCAAGTATTTTCGCTTGATTGCTTCTGTCCACCAGGTTCCTTTTTCACTGAGAATTCTCCAGATTAGCTTAAATCCCATGGCCATATTAGCTAATCTTGGAATTCTGATTCCTATCCCTCCTTTTTCAAATGGTAAGATTACCTGGTCCCATTTAACCAGGCTGAACTTTTTGGAGTCCTGCCTTCCTCCTTGCCACAAGAAGCTTCTGAGAATTAATTCCATGTGTTTATGAATGCTGGCCGGGGCGAGAGTGATGGCGAACTGATAAATAGGGAGGGCTAAAAGGATGACTTTTATTAGAGTTGTTCTTCCAGCTAGGTTGAGCCATGACATCCCCCAGCTTTGAAGTTTACCTCTCAGCTTCTCGATTACTTTCACCCAGATTTCGGTTTTGATTGAGTCCTTGGCTAAAGGTAATCCTAGGTACATGAAGTGACTCCAATTCCTTTGGGCAGGGATGTCCAAGATTATGGAAATTATCTGAGTGATGTGCCTGGGGATGTTCCAGGTATATAGCATGCACTTATTTTTGTTGAGCTTTCCCCCAGACACTTGGAGAAAGAGGTCTAAAATTTTCTTAAACCTTCTGGCCATGAGACTGGAGGCTCCTCCTATTAGGAGGGTGTCATAAGCAAAGAGGGAGTGGTTTATCTCCTTGGTTCCACACGCTATGCTGATGCCTGTAATTTCTTTTTGCCTGTGCTGATTTTCCAGGTGAATGCTTAGAGTTTTGGCCATAATGATGTAGAGAAATGGGGAGAGAGGGTAGCCTTGTCTCGGCCCCCTCGAACTTCTGAAAAATTTGCTTGGTCTGCTGTTGATCAATGGAGCTGTCCAAGGCAAGGATATGCATTCCATGATCCTACTGATGAAGATGCTAGAGACCCCGAATTTTTCAAGGACCGCCTTAAGGAATTGATGATTGACTCTATCACATGCGTTGGCCATGTCCAATTTGATAATCATCCCCTTTTCCTTTCTATTGATACTGCTGTGAATTGCCTCTTGGATGAGGATCACATTGTCCGTGATGTGTCTTTTGGGAACGAAGCCTCCTTGATTCTCAGAGATGAGGGAGGGGAGGAGCTTTTTAATCCTGTTGGCTAGGATTTTGGTGATGATCTTATAGGAGACATTGCATAGGGAGATTGGCCGGAATCGGTCGAAGGATTGAGGATTGGGATCCTTGGGGATGAGGGCTAAGTGGGAGGATTTGATGCTGTTCCCCAATTTGCTCTTGGAGAAGAAATTCTTTACCATTCTTACGAAGTCTTTCTTGATGGTTTCCCAATGAGTTTTGTAGAATGCCACTGTGAATCCATCTGGGCCCGGAGCCTTGTCCTGTGCCATACTGAAGATCGACCACTCTATTTCCTCTATTGTGACCCCTTTGTCCAGCTCATTGTTTTGATCAGCTGTTATTTTATTTTCAATTGAATTGAGAAAATCCTCACTATCGATAGGCTGAGGGTCTGCTGTAAGGAGGGCGCTGAAGTGATTGAACGCAGCCTCTTTAATTTCCTCTTGGTCTCTTAGTTCTCTCCCCTCTATCATTATTCTCTCTATGTGATTCGTTGCACGCCTGAGTTTTAGGCTATTGTGAAAAAAAGAAGTATTTTTGTCGCCGGTTTTGAGCCAGAGGCAACGAGATTTTTGTCTCTTCTCTTCTTCTTCCTCCCTATGCTGTTTGTACAGGTCCCTGTACATCTCATTCTCTTTGGCTTGGTCTTCTTCTATGAACTGGGTGCGCTCCTTGTCCTGGTTCCACTGTTCCAGCTTTGTTTGGAGATCAGATCTTTTTTAGATTCCTCTTTCGCGTGGTTTTTTGCCCACCGTTTGATGACATTCCTGAGGTTTTTGAGCTTGGATTCCCATATGAAGTGTGGTGAGCCAATAACTTCTTTTTCCCATTGTTCCTTGACCAAGGTTCGGAATTCCTCTTTGATTTCCTAGGCCTTATTATATTTAAAGGGGAGAGGCCCCATGTTTTTTCCTTTGTCTAAAATCAGTGCCACTGGTTTGTGATCTGAGAAATAACCCAGGATGATTTTGCTTTGAATATTTGAGAATCTGGCCACTATTCTTTCTTGTACAAGGATTTGGTCAAGTCTCTCCTTTATATTGCTGTTGCCAATTCTTTTGTTGCTCCAAGTGAATCTCCCATTGTGCGGAGGGATGTCCACTAGGTTATGAGTTTGAATTATTGCTTCGAGGGAGTCTCTTGATGGGTCAGCATAGAAGTTTCCTCCCAATTTCTCATTTGCATTCCTTATGAGGTTTAGGTCCCCTACAAGGAAAATATTCCTTCCCTGAGCTGTCATGAGATCTGATGTTATTGAATCCCAACAAGAAGCTTTGTCCCTGTAATGGTTTGGGGCGTAAATGTTGTAAATGGAATATTCCTCTTTTGTGGCTTTGTCCCGAATGTCTGTTCTTACCCACCAGTTGTAGGCCTTTTTCTCTTTGAGTTCCCATTTGTTTTTGTCCCATAGAGTTCCTATGCCTCCTGATGCACTTGCTGCGCTTGTTGCTACACCTGCATATCTTTTGCTTTTTTTTATGTGATTTTGGAATTCTTGTTCCATGATTTTGGTCTCTTGAAGTAGGAGAAGGTCTGGTTGTTCAGATTTGAGTAGGTCCCAGACTGCATTTGTTTTTAGGGAGGAGCCCATCCCCCTACAATTCCAGGAGACCAAAATCATCATTTACCTTGTTTGTTGTAGGCCCTGCTTTTCTCCTTCATTTTTTCTCCACTTCCTTTTGTTTTTTCTAGGAATGTATCCATTGTTTGCTGTGTTCCTGTTGCCATTTCTTTTGCTGCGTTTTCATCTCTGATTTCTTTATTAGAATTTCTACCAACTTTCCTGGGGGGATCAATGGAGAGGTTGTTTTCCTTAGATTTATTTCGAGTTAAGATTCTCTCCACTGTTGGGGGAGGGGAGTACTAGGGAATGGAGATAGGGGAGGAGATGATGATGGCGGTACCTCTGGGGGAAGGAGGGGGGGATGGGAGGTCCTCTGCGGACAGGGTTTCAAAGGGATTGGAGGAGGAGGGAAAGGAGGGAAAAGGGCCAGAGGGTTGAGAAGGCAGGGGGGGGGGGTTTCATTGGGGACTTTAGAATTTGGGCCATGAGGGGGGTTTGGTATTTTCTTTTTTACTTGCTCCCAAGTTTCCTCGGGGGTTTCAGTGTTGCCTTCAGGAACATTAATTTTAGATTTGCTACATCTATTAGCGAAATGCCCGTATTCATGACATACCTTGCACTTGAAGGGAAGCTGCTCATAGTCCACTTGCTGGATGTGCATCCATTGATCGACTTTGAGTTTGATTGCTTCTGGAAGTCCCTTGCCCAGATCAACTTCCACACAGATTCTTGCGCATGCATGCATGTTTTCCTTTGGTTCATATCTGTCTATGTATTTGCCGACTGCGTTGCCTGTAGCTTTGACAATTTCACCCCCCCAGCAGTGAAGCGGCAAGTGGGGGAGGCGAACCCAAACAGGGACTGCATTGGGAACGTCCATTTCCGGGTCAAAGTCTGGAGTCCATCTATTTAAATAGAGGCCCCGAGAATCCATGAAATAGGGGCCGTTCCTGAAGATCAGGTTCCTATCTTCCATTGATTCAAAGAGAAAGGTATAAAATCCTCTGCCACAAAACCAGATTGCTATTTTCCCTTGCACCATCGAGTTCCAGTTTCGCTCGACCCAACGTTGGACAGATCTTGGTGAGGGCCATAGACCCGTGAACTGTCCGACCAGGCCTCTTTCTGCTAACGATATTGCTGCTCTCCTCGGAAGGGACGGAGGGAGAGACACTTCTGGTATTTCGTCTAACTTCTTGATAAACTTGGAAGCTGTTGGTCGTATTTTCCCCGCTGCATTCTCGGGAATGAGGGAGGCAAATATTTTCTCATGATCTTCTAGATCTTGAGGCGGTGGATCCATTTCTGCCATTGGGAGGTCTGATCTGTGGAGGGATCGCGCGAGAGGAGCCGGGGGGAGGCCCCAGAGCAGAGGGAGGGCAGAAGGCCCGGGAGCAGAGAAAGGGAGGACAGCAGAGGGAGAACGCAGCCCAGCAGCAGCGCTGCCAGGCGCAGGAGCGCAGAGATGGGGTCAGAATCCTAGGGTGCGCAGGTCACCAGTGCGCCAGTCTGCCATCCAAAACCTCACCAAATAACATTATCAACAACTGATTACATTAATTCCTAAACGAAGTTAAAAAACACACAAAAAGATCTAATAACCAAAAAAAACCTTAAAATATCATTTCCGCTCATTAAATATTTATTAACAACTATATAACTCATCATTTTCATAAAATTTTTGTATTTCTATAGACTCAATATATATTTTTGATAGGGGACGGCTTTCCTTCGGGTGAGAAATCTACTTGGAACTATTTTGAGTTTTAAGTATCTCTACCAAGTTCTATGAATTCAATGGCATTGAGGGAAGGAACGAAATTACACATGTTGAGATAAGGTCAATTGGAGAAAAGAAAGATATAGAGAAGCTTTGATTCAAGGTATTGTCAAACTCATTGAAAAGGGGTTTTGTTAAATATATTTTCAATGATATACAGAGTGTAATGAAAATTCAACAGTGAAAGTAAAAAGGCATATAAGGAATATTGGAAATTCATTGATGGAGGTCTTTGTGGAGGAGGTGAAAATAATTCCACCTAACACATTTTCCTCTCCCTTTTTTAGATGGACTAGCTCTAAAAGTAGAGGAAACATATTGTTGGTGTCCTAGCTTTGTAGTGATGCATATTGAGGATGATGGTGACATGCTTTGGTTGGTCTTATTTTTAATGACATATCCTCTCTCATACATGGACCTTTTTCAATAATAGAAGGGAGGACAATATATTTCTTAAGATTCCTTTCTATATTTGCTGGCTGTAGTGTCTACCATTCCATTCTTGGGTAGGCCACAAGTATGAGAGAGGGTATGCTCTCAAAATATGAGTGTGATGGAAGGAGACCAGTCAATTTTTTTTACCATGAAAGTCAATGTGCCTGACTAAATATGAAGCGAAACCAACAACAAATCATTTGGTCGACTTCTATGGTGTCCATTTAGGGAATGCCCTAGAAAATGTATGTAAATACGAGTGGTTCTTACATCCTCCAAAAAAACCTCCAATAATGAGTTTCCATTATCTCTTATAAACCTTTTTACCTTCACTAGTGAATTTTCTTTACAATGTGTAGCCATTTTAAATATATATAACAAAACTTTTTTTCCAATAGTTTTAATAATACCCTCAATCAAACCTCCTCTATTTCTTTCATTAATTCATTTGGCCTTATTTAGCATGGATGAAAATTGCACCTCTATTTGCATTTTTTTCTTCAATGCCATTATATTGGTATAATTTAGTTGAGCTACTAAAACCAATATACAAGTTCAAGTAGCTTTCTCAACCCCTACCCCAAGCCCTCTCTTCTTAAATGTAAATAAAAATCTCACCTTTCATTTTCTCTATAGAGAGTAACATAGAAAAAATCTATATTAAAACCTTCCAAATAGAACAATTTTAAAGAAAATGAAGAAAGTTAATAGTTATTAATAAATATTTAACAATAATAAATAGAATGTATGATTATAATAAATATAGAGTTTAAAGTTTTATTATTTAAATTTGATTATGCTAATATAATATTTAGTTAGCCAACATTAAATTTGATGATAATTGTTATGATTAATCTCCAATTTCATCAAATTGTTTAGGAGTAACATAATTGTTGTATGCTTGGGATATTTTCACCCTAATTTCTAGTCAAATTTATAGGACTCATGTAGCTATTTATTGCAATTACAGGTTTGATAAGAAATGGATTGATGCTAAATTTATTTATGCATTAAAAACCAATTTTAAACAACAAAAAAGTCCCAAAAACTTATAATAGTGGCACACGGTTTCTCTATAGAATGGTAAGGAACCACTTAAATTTATCTACAATTTTATTATGCATGTTAAAAAGAGTATATTAATTAATAGCTGCAATTATTTATTGAAATTGAGATATAATCAAAATATAAGTTAGATATAACATTTAGTTGGGTAACAGATCATGGATTATTGATGAAGTCTACATGGATTATTGATGAACTCTACATAATAATTTAAATATGTGGTAGCTTTAATTTTTTAAATCAACTTAAGTGCTTTTAAATTAACTTAAGCGGATAAGCATAAATCTATGAACATCTCAACTTGCTAACATTTAAAATTTGACAAAAGTTAAGTAAATTATAACTTTATTTTGAATTATTATTATTACTAATAATTATATTCCCACCTTATTATCAAATTATAAGTTATAGTTGGACTTTTATGAAATAAGTTGGGCCAGTACAATGGCTCAATACGACATGACCAAAAAACCCATAATTTATTTCACTTAACATCATATTTTTTTAATTAATGAGTTTAATTAAAAATGCGTAATACAATACCTCGGACCAATACAATGGCTCAATACCACATGCCCAAAAAAACCACAATTTATTTCAATTTATCATATTTTTTAATTAATGAGTTTAATTAAAAAGGCATTCCCTACAATCCAACTAATAAATGTAACTAATAATTATTGATAATTGATTTTAAATGTTGGAAGTCATATTGGAAAATAAACACAGTAAATATTATTAATTTAGTAAATTAATATAAATTATTTTAATATTTAACTACAAATAAAAAACTAAAGTATATTAATCACAATCCATATGACCAAAAAATATGCTATTGAACACGGTGTTACAATCATTTAAAGAAGAAAACATGGCTTTGTTTTTGGCCATGTGATAAGAATCTCTAGAATCAATGAGCCACTCATGAGAATTAGTAGAAGAAGATACATTTAGTGCATATCCAGACCGAGATGTTTGACAACCACATGCAGAAAGTGCTTTTCCTAAAGACGAAGTTGAAGTCGAAGAGTGCTCCAAATGGATGTTATGCTTCTTCATTGCTGCTTCCAATGCTTCCATCTTCTTAAAGCATCTGGATTCTAAGTGGCTATCTCGATTACAAAAGTGGCAATGTCTATTAGTCTTCTTAGCTTTGTTTTTATTTACCTTATCATTTTGTTGAAAATATTTTTCATTTTGAGACTGAAATTGCTTAGGACCCTTGTTTGGTTTAGGACCATTCTTTTTAAGATACGGCTTCTTAGGATTCTTTTAATTTGGTTGTTTTTGGGTGGCTAAGGCTTTCTTAGAAGAGATTCCAAGATTAAGAAGACCAGGGTATAAGAGTTTTTTTTGTTCTCTTATTAAAGAATCACAAAAAGAATCAAAGGAAGGGGACCTGTAGCCTTGTCCTTGAGAAATGAAGGCTTCTCTTATAGAATGGAAGGTGGAAACAAACACAGAGTAGGCTGATCCCAACTTACTAAGAATGGAATAGATAAGGTTACCATCTTCTTTCTTAACCTTAACACCTTCCAAGAGAAATCTAAGGGTCTTGAACTTGGAAAAAAAATCTTCAATGGAAGAAAAATTATTGGGGTCCAATGTAAGCAACTCATTTTCGAGTTGATGGGCTCTAAGTTCATTTTTAATTCCAAAAACTATAGTGATCTGTTTCATTAGTTCATTAGGAGTATCAAGTTCTGTGATATGGAATCTAAGGTCTGGAGAAATAGACATGCCTATCAACCCACGTTCTTGATCTTGCCTATTTTCCCATTTGGTTGCCTTATCTTCATCTTTCGGTTTGGTTTCTTGGCCTGAGGCTATTCTATAAAGACCTTTACTTCTAAGTAAATCCACAATGTAGGACCACCATTGGAAGTAGTTGGTGTTGTCAAGAGTAACTTGGCATGGACTTTCTATTTTAACAGAAACGTAAGCTATAAATGTTGAAACTACCAATGGAAAGTTCTCGAAACATTAGGCTGATTAAAAGAAAACAACTTTGAAAACGGTTTCCGGATGAAGAAGTTATGGCTTTTTGAAGAAAAGTTATTGAAGATGTCGATGAAGTGCAGGAATATGCGGAAATGAATTATAATTCTATATTTAAAAAAAAAATCCATCCCCTTTCCAAACTTAATCTAATTAGCTCAACAAAGAGAAAGACTTGAACTCAAGACCTCTATTCTCATAAAGTAACTTTGGACCAAGTGATCTAGTTTAAAATGTTAGTAATTTTTGGAAAAGAGGAAGGGTTTTTTTTTTATTCATCGAAGCTTTGGGGTGCATGCTTACTTGAGAAAGCTCTTTTAGCAAAAAACAAAAAACCTGAAATACAAAATGAACATATATATATATATATATATTTATATTATATATATATATATATTATATATATATATATATTATATATATTTATATATATAGTTATATTTATAGTTATGGGTTGAAGTTAGCTTTACCCGGAAACAAACGATTTTCCTCAATGTTTTTTCTTTTCCGATATCACACTAAGGCACGGTGGAAAAGAGCATACGCATGAGAAAAATCCTGTTGGCATTATGGCATAGGTTTGATGCTATGGCTCTCGTGTTGTCCTTGATGGCAACTCACCTTGGTGACAGATCTCAGTTTAGGCACTCAGAAAGAAGAAAAAGACATATATGCAGGATCATCTAGACGAAGACGCATATACACGCGGGTTATACGTTACAAAAGCGCGTATATGTTGGGGAACTTACTCTTGGTCCATGGTAGTTAGTCCTTGGTATTTGAATCTATGGTTTTGGACCATGGCGTCTCGTCTGATGTGTTGATCCCAAGTTTTGGGTTCATGGTATTGAAATGTTATGGTTTTGGACCATGGTAATGTGGAAGGCCTAAGACTATAAAAGAGGAAGGAGATCTTGTGGCAAAGGATCATCTGAATTATCATTGAAAATCTGATAAAGTGGTAGATCTGGAATACTGGTAATTGGGTTATGGTGCAGATCTAGATCTGATTGAAGGAGGAACCTTAGCGCAAAGAGAAGGATAAGTTCTATTGATGGGTAATAATCTTTAAGCTTTAATGATAGTATCTTTGTATGATTTTGGTCTGTTATATGTGGCACTTTCTTGATCTATAACACTGATAATCTGGGTTAATTAGCGTTCTGAATATCTGAAAGAGCGAATTATCTTTTATAGATTTGTACGCAGGTTCAATGAAGCTAAGGCGCGTATACACGCCGGTTCAGTGAATGAAAACAACGTATACACAGTTTGTTCCAAACACAGAAGCGTTTGCACGCATGTTGCAGGTTATTGAAATAACGTATATACTTTAAGTTGTGATCTGGATGCTTCTATTTATTGCTGTTGTGTTCTGGGTTTAGATTTTGGTGTGTGGTTTCTAGTACAGTGTTTTGAGTACAACTGTCAGAAAAGTATCTACTTGATTCAGATCAAATCGGTGGAAAGGAGATTGGTTGACGGAGAAATTCTTGATGATTGATTGATGTTCATGGATCCAGTCTGAAAATTTATGAAACGTGGTCCCTGGAAGAAAGAGAAGGTTGTAGCCTTCTGTAGGCCAGCACCTACGTACTAGTATCTTGGCTAGTGCAAGAGCTAAAGGGGTTGTAG
>APFE030267625.1:128331-156849 GCA_000404065.3 Pinus taeda | reverse complement strand
TGATAAACCGATCTCCATCAACGGCGATAGGCTGCAAGATTCCTCAAGAGGTATGGAAAGGTCACCCTTGTGACTATTCTAAACTCAGAGTGTTTGGTTGTGATGCATATGCTCTAGTGCCTAAACATCAGCGAACTAAATTAGATCAAAAGTCTAAAAGGTATATCTTTGTTGGGTATGGTGTTGGAACAAAGGGATATAGATTGTGGGATCCTACTACCCGCAAAATCATCATCAACAGAGATGTAAAGTTTAATGAATCTTCTCTTGTACAGTTAGATGTAGATAGTCGATTGAAACAGGATGATGTATCTGACTTTCAGCACATTCAGTTTGATAGAATTTCTAATGATAGTCATGATGACCATAGTTCAGATACTATTCATGAACAGGTTTCAGAATCAGAACATGAACAGGGTTCAGGTTTAGATCATGAACAGGTCTCAGATACTGATCGGCAAGAAGTTCGTACAGAGGGTAGTCAGCCAATCGTGGAAGTGCCAGAAACATCCTTAAGGAGATCTACAAGGATCAAACGTCGTCCGAGAAGGTATGATGATTCAGTTGCTTTGATTCGCTAATGATGATGAACCTTTGTGTTATCAGGAAGTTGTAGAAGGTTCAAATAGTGACATATGGAAAGCAGCCATGAAGGAAGAAATGATGGCCTTGAGTAAAAATGGCACATGGGATCTGGTGGAGCTTCCGAAAGGCAGGAAAACTGTAGGATGCAAGTGGGTGTTCAAACTGAAACGGGGTGTGAATGATACGGAAGACAGGTACAAAGCTCGACTGGTTGCAAAAGGATTTTCTCAGAAAGCTGGCATAGACTTTCATGAGATATTTTCACCAGTGGTTAAAATTGTTTCAATTAGAATTGTGTTAGCATTAGTGGCTTTGTTTGACTTGGAGTTGCAGCAGTTAGATGTTAAGACTGCATTTCTACATGGTGATTTAGATGAGGAAATATATATGGAACAACCGGAAGGGTTTGTTCAGCATCGCAATGAGAAATTTGTCTGCAGGCTCAAGAAGTCATTATATGGCCTGAAGCAGTCGCCTCGGTAGTGGTATAAGAAGTTTGATTCTTTCATGTTGAGTCAGAATTATGTTAGAAGTGAATATGATCATTGTGTTTATTTAAACAGTTGAATAATGGCATATTCATTATCTTGGTATTGTATGTTGACGATATGCTTTTAGCAAGCAAAAGCATAGAAGAAATCAACAGGTTGAAGGCTCAGATGGCAAGGACATTTGATATGAAAGATCTAGGAGCAGCAAGACAGTTTTTGGGCATGGAGATTTTCAGAGACAGGAGCAATGGTAAGCTATGGCTATCACAACAAAAGTATATTGAGAAAATACTTTTGAGGTTTGGTATGGATAATGTGAAGCTTGTTTCAGTCCCTTTAGCTTCCCATTTTAAGCTTTCTTCGAGTTTATGTCCTAATACAGATGAAGAAAAGGATTATATGTCTCGAATTCCATATGCCAATGTAGTAGGGTGTTTAATGTATGCGATGGTTTGTACTCGACCAGATATTTCACATGCAGTTGGGGTTGTCAGCAGGTACATGGCAAATCTAGGTAAAGAACACTGGTCAGCAGTGAAATGGGTGCTTCGGTATTTGAGAGGCACAAGTAGTTATTGAATTACTTACAATAAGAGTAGTGAATTTGTTTGCGGATATGTTGATTCCGATTTTGCAGGTGATTTGGATAAGAGAAGGTCAACTTCAGGGTACGTCTTTACTCTTGCATGTGGAGCTATCAGCTGGATGTCAAAGCTACAGAACATTGTTGCTTTATCCACTACTGAAGCAGAATACATTGCTGCTTCTCATGCTTGCAAAGAAGCGATTTGGTTGAAAGGTTTGCTTGGTGAATTTGGTAGGTTACAGGACAACATCAAGTTACTTTGTGACAATCAAAGTGCAATACATTTGGCTAAGAATCCGGCCTATCATAGCAAATCAAAGCATATACCAATAAAGTACCATTTTGTAAGACAGGTTATCACTGAAAGGGGAGTCTCTCTTGAAAAGGTGCATACAAAGGAGAACTGTGCAACATGTTCACGAAACCAGTTTTGTTGGAGAAGCTACGCTGGTGTTTGGCTTCTCTTGGCTTGCAGAAAAGATAAAATAATAATAACAGGGCATCAGGCGAATTGTTGTCAAGGTGGAGATTGTTGAGATTTTCTGTTTAGAGAAAAATAGGAAAAATCTCACCTGTTGACAACAATAGAAATTCAGTTCCTAGATTAGCTCCAGGTTGTTGGGAGGGAGTTAATGCCTCCTATATTTGATGTGAGTGAGTTAATGAGGCTGTTAGATTCTCTATGCTATATAACAGGCAACCATTTGGATGGTTTGCTAAGAGAGTGAGAGGTTTTTGTGAGGATTTCTTGATGTAATCTCCAATTTGATTAATAAATTCCTGATGCCTATGTTTGGTGGACGTAGCCAAGATTGGTTGGGTGAACCACATTAAAAACTGTCTCTTATGTGCTTGATTGTTCTGCTGTGTTAAGTTTATTTAAGTTTGTTGTGCACCTGTACCAACAAAGATCATCTTTTTCTCGAATAATTTGTTCTCCCTAGAAAAAATGGGCATCATGCTGTGAAGACACATGATTCAGGGTGACACCTCGCACAATGAGAGGCTAGAGGTCCTCGACATGTTTAGAAATACCTCGGCTGACTTCACAGTCTTTCTTCCAAGGTGGGAGATACTTATCTTAATCTTCCAGAGGCATCAGTGGTCATATAGATCGCATCTTAGGGCGACTCCAGGAGGCAAGAAGCTCAACATTTGGGTCATGTGTTGTGTTCCAAAAGCATGTAAGCCCTGTCCGCAGTTCCGACGAGAAGATCGCACGCAACGTCATTAAAGATTGGATGTCAAAGGACATGCTCCAATGGTTGGTGTTTTTTTGGTTTGGGAGTATAATTTGGCAAGGGCTAACTAGTCTGCTATAGGGCATTAAATGCCCTGGTACATGCATGCTGTATAACAATATAACACACTGCCTTGGTGGCTACATAAGGCAGTGTGTTATATTGTTATACAGCATGCATGTACCTAGGCAGTTTAATTGCCCTCAGTGGCAAGGCTGGTTTAGCCCTCTCGCCTATAACTTAAAGCCACAGCTTAAGTGTTAATCAAATGGATCAGAAGCCAAAGCGTCACACTTAAATATAAGTTAAATTAAAATTAATTAAATTAATTCATATAAATTAATTATCTAATTATTAATATTTCATTTAATTAATTAATACATAAACTTTTAATCATATAAAAAAACTTAAAAAAATAAAGAGCTATTGAAAAAAAATTAGACTTAATCAAAAACATTATTTAAAAAATATATATATCTCCCAGGGATAACATTGATTAGCTATAAGAGGAGAAGATGGTCAAGTTACATACATCGAGACGACATACACTAAGTGAAGAAAACCCCAGGGTTAAAGCTTTGAGGATAAAGGTGCAGAAAGAACAGGTTATGTTATGAATATAATTCATAACAATTAGATAAATAAAATAAATATAAATAATTAAATAATTAAATGTTATTCAGGTTAAATAATCACTAAATTAAGTGAGAATGTATGTCTAAAAATACATGCCCATTCACTAAATGTCACCTCCTTAGGTATAAAAGGAAGGCCTCATTGTAACATTCAAATCATCTTATATCATCTAATACAATTTTATATATGCCCGATCGGGCTGGCGGACCTGGCAGGGGGTAAAGTGACGTCCCGGCGGCGCACGTTCGGAGGAGTTATGATGTTCGAACAAGGGAGGTTTAATGCAGGCAGGTGGAGCGGCTGGCAAGGAAATCAGTTTACGCAGGGGATCAGTAACACAGGTGGCTCAAGGGTTGGATGGGACGGCAAGACGGTGAGCAACCCGAAACATTATGGAATGAACCGGGAGAAAAGACCCAGGTATAACCACGATCATAATTCAACAAGGACGCGCATTGAAAAAACCGAGAGCAGGGGAGGGATAACAGCCCGAGAAGTTTGCCATTTTTTAGTTTGCAGGGACCTGGTGCACTGTGGGATTGGGTCAGGTCGAGGAGTGATCAATTCCTTCCCGACTGATAGCCACCTAGTGCGCTGGTGGAATAGGGGAGTTGCTGTTAGAGAGTTGCGAGGTGAGAGGTGCAGAGGAGACAGGGTAATGGAAAGAGAAGGCAGCGCAAGCGGGAGGAGGTGGCTGCGAAGCGGGGGGCAGGAGTTTTAGTATAAAAGTCTGGAGGATTTGAAGGGTAAACAGAAGGTCGATACAGAAGGGAAAATGTATGTTCAGTTTGTGGAAATCTCCGAAGAGGAAAACGAAGAACAACAAGACATCCAGGAGGAGGAAGCTTGGAGGAACCAGTGGAAACGCTTGCCGGGCGAGGACAGCGAAGATAATGAGGTAGAGAGGGGCGGTGCTGGTGGCAGAAGCAGAGGAGGAATGCGGGGCATAGGGAGAAGGGGTCGAGGCCGAAGGGGCCGAGGAGGACGTAAGCGAAGGGACGTGGCGGAGGGGAGAAGTCGAAGGGGTCGACAGTGCAGCCCTGTCCAGGTTCCGGAGGACGAGCCAGCGGCGGACGAGGACTCTCGACGGACCAGGGAGACAATCAGTGACAGAATCCGAATGGCGGAGAGGGAATACAGGGTAAATTCGAATCCCAAAGTGAGGAAAATTATGGAGCAGTGGGAGGAGGATGCCATTCAGGCGCAGTCAGAAGAGGAAATGGAAGAATGGGCTGCCATTATGCCTGATCTTGGCCATACCAGGGGTAGAATGACCTTGTATAAACAATCCCTCCATTTATATTGGGTCATGAAGCGTCTTATGGCCAAAGCTTTAGAGCAGGTTGCCATGGAAATGGCAGAAATGGTTCAGGGCTTTCCCAATGTGAAAAAGGAGCTGAAGGACATTGTTATCACCATGCTCCTTCAGGAAAAAAGACTGGAGGATCTGCAGAACCAGCTAGTGGCAAGTGGAGTTTTGGTAAAACAGGAGAAAGGTCAGCAAGGTGCACCAGACAAGTAGAGCTTAAGGCATGTTTCTTGGTTTTTGGATATTTTGGTTTTTTGTTCTAGTTTTGGCATACAATATATGCTTGTCATGATAAATAGTTTTGAACTAGTAGACTATAGTATGATCGTAGATATAGAAGTCGATCTAGAAAACTGGTTTGATACAGTGATAAACTTTAAATTTTGTTTGAATCTGCCATTTTTTGGGTGATCAAGAGCCCCGGTTTCCCTTCGGGGCGGGAGGAGATTATGATGTAACCGCTGTATATATTTGTTTATAGTAATGGAAATACTCAGCTTACAAAAAAAAAAAAAATTACAATTTTATATATAATAATAAATTATTATTATTAAATACATGTGTGTATTTTTATATTCAAGTCTACAAGCTATTAGTCTTCATGCTTCAACATAGTTTTATGCTACATTGTTCTAGGTTTCACTATTAAAATCCTCCTCAGAACAAAGTTATAGAAAAAATTATGAACTAACTTGTTTGGGAATGAATGTAGGAACATTTAAGAACTCTTAGTAAATATCTCAAAAACTATAAGAGAACAAGATTTGCAATTTGAACTACACCTTCCCCAATATTTTCAAGTTCCACCATGTAAAATTGCCAAAAAAATGTTATAATGAAAATGCTAAGATGACATGGTTCAAGCAACAAAACCTTAGGATCATGATCTTTGATACCAAATATTATGAATCTTGCACTTTAAAAATGATAAGAAATCAATCATTATAGTCCTTTTAAGGAAAAAATCTTATTTTCTTATAAATACAATGTATAAGATAAAATTTGATGATTCTAACACTAAATCTCCTTAATATATATAAAAGAAATAAATAATACAATTATAATAAAAAAAAAACATAATATAAAGATCAAAATATAATTACTCAAACATCTAATCCTTAATAATAATTTTAAGATTAACCTAAAATTTATATAAAACAAAACATAACATTTCCAAGATATTGTAACGAGGGAAAACCATTATTCATCATTCATTGTTACACATTGTAAACAAACTCAATATAATTATATATATTATTAACATCTGGTCTTTTAAGAGTCAGTTTGCCCCGTGTACTCCATCACCTCTTATACAATGATAACCGTATTGGAATGGCTTTTTAGCTTGTTCTTTATGTGCTGTTTGTTGCATTTAGGTGTGGTATTATCGTTCCTTTCATGCCTGTTTTGTTTAGCATGGTTTTCCTTTTAACATTAGTAAGTCATTGCCCATGGTTTGATTCGGTAGACTGCAGTTTTGATGATGAATGTACTGTCCTACTAAATAAAATACTGTAAAATTGATAGGAAACTAAGTTATTAAGCTTTCCATTACAGGTCTTTTTGACCCCAACGTCACACTACAGTTTCTCGGCCAAGAAATTGTCAAATGTATTGACCTTGCAAAGGAGGGACTTCATGCAGTTCTTTTGGTACTGTCGGTTAAAAATCGATTTTCTACAGAAGAAGCGAGCACTTTAGAGACCTTGCAAACGTTGTTTGGTGAGAAAATTATCAATTACATGGTGGTTGTCTTTACTGGTGGTGATGAGTTGGATGAAAATGAACAGACATTGGAAGACTACTTGCGTGACAGCTCACCTATACTTCAGGTTAGTTTTTTCACTTTTCTTACCAAAAAAATTCTTTTTAACATTTTCATGAAAATGACATACTCATTAATTGTTTCTCTAACATTTTCATGAAAAAGGAGTTAACTCCTAAAAGGCAGTTGTAATGAGATTTTTTAGAAGCTTTTTCGGTGGGTTTTTCCGGTCAAAATCCGGCAGCAATTTATTGGAATCGCAAGTTTGATAGCTAGTTTCTGCACACTCAAAGCGTCCAAGGGTTTTTTAGGGTGCTGAATCCAAATATGCAGTTAAAAAACCATTTTAACTTCAGCAAATCAAAATTTAACATCAATTTCCTCCGTCAGATTCCGTCATCAAAATCTCCAAAAAAATCACATTATAAACCACTCCTCCTAAAAATAATTTCTATAAATGATATTCACAAATAAATGACATACTCACTAACTCTTTAACAAGCATTGAATTTTAAGAAAATCGACGGTCCTTTGACTTGCCTACAAAGATGGAAAGTAAATTTTTTTAATATAATACGCACCTCATACATGATTAATGTACAGGAAAGCTTTTTGCTTCTTCCTCTGGAAGCGTAGTAGCACATTTTTATCATACTCGTCTTTTGATCCTGTATGATTTTACCGTTAACAATGTCCTTTTCCTCAGGCTCAGGCTGCAGGCCGAAGGTTAATGTGCCAATATCTACGGTATAAATTCCTATATCTGGTTGCACTAATGTTGACTAAATATATTTCTTCCCAGTGCCATCTCAGTTTTCGACGTCACAGAAAACTTTATATTTAGTAGTTTCCTTAAGCTACCCATGGTCCTCTATGTCTTTAGCCTCTTGATCAAGCTCGTTATAATTCAATGGTTTCTTAAAGCAATTTCCTAGGCTTTTCAGTTTCTTTGGTTTTCGAATGATGTAAATCAGTTTTTTTTTTTTTTTTTTTTATCGTATTCTTTTGGTTTAGTATCTTTTTCGTTCGGTTTATTTATTTGTGATTTTTTTTAGAGATTAGTTTTAATGTCTAAATGAAAAGTAATATACTCAATGTTGTATAAAAGGATGAGCTACCGGAGAGCATCATGGTTTGTGGTATGAAACTTGGAATTTCCAAAATTCCAAGCGTGATAGTTTGTGGTATGAAATTTGTGGTATGAAATTTGGAAGTTTTATTGCAATAGTGTAATTTCTAAATTTGCTTCCATACTCTCAAAATTTATTTCTACATTCAAATTATCTAAAATTAGATTATAAGATTTGAACTTTATGGATACTAAACATCCCAAAAACTAGGTATTTTATACCACATAAGTAGGGACTTTTATTACATATAAAAAATCATTGTATCATATTTTCTGCTCATTTTGTATGCTTTTCTTTGGTTGTAAATTTAAATAGAGAAATTTAATAGATGCATTTTTTGATATTATTGTTGGAATGGTTCCTTGTCTAGTTTTGTATTCTTTTATGTTTTAATATTGATTCACATGTTTTATGGATATTAAAGCATCCTTTTTATTCTGATCATTTTAATTGATTTTTCAAATTATTAATGTATATACACTTTTGTAAATGTGTTTTCACTTTCCATCTATTAGTGTATTAATTTCGTTGAGGTTAATTCCTTTTTAGATGGAGAAAACCTGAGTAAATGTTTTCACCACAAAATTTTGATGCCTTTAGAGACATGATAGATTTGCACTTGAGAGACTTGATCTCCCTTGGTGCACTATATATCTAAAGTTAGATAGATACACTTGTTCTTTGTGTTTGCCACATGTCAACTTCATTTTAAGAGGAAAATGAACTACACATCTCCATCTCAATAGAATGTAAAGAACACTTAGATTTTCATGTCCATATTTATAGAAAAAGATAGTAATACAAAGTTACCTTGCATTGTCTCACATTCATTCATCTATATATATATATATATATATATATATATATTCAAATAACAATATATATATATGATATTAAAATTTTATGTATGGAACACATTGAAATATATATATTCTCTATATGGTTCATATTGAAATATAATAAAATTGATATAAATTTATTTTATATAAGGTGAATATAAAGTATCTTGTTTATTGCTTATAATAACATAATTTTTTGTCATTAAAATCTTTAAATGCTAAATATCATATACAATTTTTATTTTATTTTCAATAAAAAAAGAATAATAAACTATTTAACAATACATTGAATTTTTTACTTAGATTAGTTATGACTAGAATACATTATTCTTTTTCTTTCATTATAAAAATAAGTCAGATTACATTATAAATTTTTTCTTCAAAATAGTATCCCATATATATTTTTTTAATATAATTATGAAAACAGGTTCAACTTAACAATGTCTGTGACACTTCTACAAAATACTTTATTATTGATTGTAATTCTAATAAATTTTAATCTGTGCGCATTGAATTTCTAAAGGAAAAGAAGATGTTTAGTTTCAAAACATGCAAACTCCAAGTATTAAATTAGAATGTGGAAGATCATAAGATATCTTTGAAAGTTTGAGAAATATCATAATGGTCCTATTTTATAGATGTATCTTATTATTCATTTCGATTTAAATATAATCACTCTGAATAGCTATGTTCTTTAATGTCACTGTAATATGTTTAAAAACATTCCGATTCAAGACTTTTCATAACATTCGAAAATAACTCGTTTCTTATGAATTATAAATGTGTCTTTGATTCTTAACATACAGATTGATAACTTTCATGTCCAGGCTTCCATTTTCATTATTAGTTTTCTTTTATAACTGCCATTTTCACTATTAATTTTATTTTATTGTAAATGTTCCTGATAACTTCTCATGCCTGGTAAAAGTCACTTTGATATGCCATCTTACCTGTTAATTTTACTCCATGCAACTGCCCGAGATCTTGTAATTTATAGGCGAAAGAAAGAATACTACTATTCTACACTTTATAAATTATTCTTCGCGTATATGAATGGAAATTGGACTCAGCAACCAAAATGTTCTCAATAAATTGAAATATAGTTCTTCTTTAATATCTTTTATATTTTTCGAACGTGTATCTTTAAATAGCATGGCATGTTAAAACATTATATGTAAACATTTGCAGAGGCTTTTGCTCAAGTGCAATGGTAGAAAGGTTCTTTTCGATAATAGAAGCAAATCAGAAATAGTGAAGAAAAAACAAATAACTGAATTGCTCAAGCAGATAGACATTGTAAGTTTTCAAAATGAAGGCCATCCTTATACTAACGAGATGTTCCGTGAAGCTCAGGTATGTTTCAGAATGCAATTACAATGGAAATGAATATATGTAAAGTTCTCTTCGCTCATTTTTTTTTTTTGTTTCTGCAGGAATGGTCAAACAGGCGTAAGAATATCGAATCGGGTGGATATTCGAAGAAAGAAGTACAGATTTTACTCGAAACTATGGAAAAACAACACGCTGAACAGCTTAAAAAATCAGCAGAAGCGGTAATCATTTATTCGGGGCCTCCAGTCGTGTGGATTCGTTTTATCATTTATAGGAAACTAGTCTATGAATTCGATGTTGTAATGCCATGCAGTGTTCGGTATATAGATTGCAGTATATTCCTATAAAATGTTGGCGTGTGCGCTATATAGATTGCTCTGGAATATTGGTGTCGTTAGAATAATGGTGTCATTAATATTGTGTACTGCAATGAGGAAATAATAATTTTGGGTTGGACATGAAATTCTAATTAGAAGTGAAAATTTTGAAATTTTTGAAGGTGGAAATGGATTCAACATCATAAAAAATTCTTGGACACCCAAAATATTGAAACTTACTACTATAATCTAGATATCCAAAATTTTCTGTCAGATTTTCACAAAATTTTACTATAATTTTCAGTGCAAATATTTCCTATGCTATTTGTGAAACAGTACAGTGTTTCCCACCCTTGACTAGCTTCCATATGGAGCCTTAGACAGAGTTGGATATTAGTGTGTGGTATTCACCTTCTCCAAACACTCAAGACAATCAATATTACTGAAGTTATAGCTCCATTAATGCAATGGGGCAGTATATGCCAACCTTAGATTTTCTGTTTGGTTAAATCCAATCAGTGGCATACACTCACCAGTGACACTAACCCCTGACACTCTTTCTAGTCCGTCCCCGCAACACTCTAGACAGTCAATATTAGTGGAGTTATAGCTCCATCAATGCAATGGGGTAATATATGCCAACCTTAGATTTTATGTTGGGTTAAATCCAATGAATGGCATATACTGACCCAGGACAAGCTTTCCCGCCCTTGACTGCCTGCATAGAAGGTCTTAAGTAGAGTTAGATATTAGTGTAGGGTGTTTATTATCTCCAAGACTCAAGAAAACCAATATTATTGGAGTTATAACTACTTTAATACAACAGCGCAGTATATGCCAACTTTAAATTTTATATTTAATTAAATCCATTAAACAACATATACTAGATCAATACATTAATAAAACTATAACACCAAAAATATTAATAACCAACACACAATATACTACTAACACAAAAACAATAAACTTAAAAAACACTCCAAGGAAAAAATCAAAATAACTCTTCTGAATCTTCCCATACTTAATTTGGTTATGTTGCATCGCTCGCTCTGTATATATTTTATTGTTATAATATTATATGTGTTGTATATATTTTATTGTTATAATATTATATGTGTTGAGAATGTTGAATAGTTTTTTTTTAATATATGAATTTAATTTAAAATTGAATAAATGCTGGACTATCACTTGTAAGTTTAATCAGTCTGGTCAATAACATGTATTTTATTCGAGAAAATTACAATCTCAATTCTAAAGAATAAAATATGTACAGTCAAATGTTTCACTATATAAACTATACTTTATACTTTAACCCCTTTACTGTTCCATCAACGAACAGTTCAAACCTGATTGTGATTGAAAGTTGTTGAGGCAATTATGTTAGTCCCAAAAACCTTAATCTGACCAACTTTTTATGGGAGTCCCTTCTCCCACATCAAACTAAACCAACATCTCCAGGATCTTTTAATTGATTATAAATAACAGTTAACATAAAAATGTAGAATATTTATAAAACATTTGGGGAAAATCAGAATGTACAAAAAATCAGCTAGCCTAACCCTAAAATGTCCCGGATTATCGAGTTGCGTTAACAATGGACTTCTATTATTCTATATTTAGATGAGAATACGGTTAGTAGCCGTTATACACATGAAAATTTGAAATTTCGTTTCTGGACATATTTTCACGGCATACCGTGTTTGATCAGATTGAGGAGACATTGCGTAAATCTACAAAAATGTTTGAAGAGCAGTTGGCAGTGGAACAGTCTGCCCGAAAGAAGGCTGAGGAAGATTCACGTGTAGCAATCTCTGAGCTTGAAGGGAAATTGCAATCCCCGCCTCCTCGTCGCCGTCCAGGCGTCAGCATTTCTGTTACTCTTCCTGATTGCGTGATTATGTAACTCTGAATAATTTTGTTTCTAAAACTTAGAACGACATACATTATCTTAAGGATTCTGATGTCATATGGATACCTATTTTGAGTACGAACTCATTATTATAAAAAAGCAATAGGTTTAATATTATCATTCTGAAAGTGAATTTTTCCGTCT
The DNA here is from genome assembly GCA_000404065.3 of Pinus taeda. NCBI lineage: Eukaryota > Viridiplantae > Streptophyta > Pinopsida > Pinales > Pinaceae > Pinus > Pinus taeda. The sequence goes on along the minus strand of APFE030267625.1, from coordinate 144,565 downwards.
AAGTAGATTAGAATCTCATAACGGATCGGAGCTTGAACCTTGCAACAGTGAGTATACTACAATTTCATTTATATAATACTTTGATGTAGTACATTAAATTTGATAGCATAGAAGGAACATTCCGGGAGTTATGTCTTTTTTTGCGATAGTTAGTTTTATTAAATTCGTTTCAAATCATTGTCCGTAAGAAAAATGGGTTAGAAAGGGTCGTGTATGATTTTATAATCGTTTGATTCAAGATTTGTTAGAAAGAATGGTACATGATTTCATAATTATTTGATTTTAGGCGGTTATGAAAGTATTGCAAAGATATATAGATAATCTATTCTTCAAATTATTATAATTATTCTTTTGATTTGAAATAATATTTATCTATTTATTTTATAGAGTTATTAGATTGATTTGATTTTTTTATAAATTAGTTTTTGATGTCCAATTTTTTTATAGCATATTTATATTTTAATTACATTTTAAAATGTACTAAATAGTTTTCTCATTGAAAATTTATAAATTTCAATTTTGGTAAATTTTAATTTTCATAATAAAAAATAAATCATTTATAAAAACATTAAAAGTTTGTAAAATATTTTGAAGATTAAAGTGCTTTTGATATTAATATTTATAATTATAGCTTAGTATTTTTTCTATGTAATTAAAAATTTATTAAGAAAACTCAAAATTAAATTTATATAATATATATTTAAACATTACTTATGATTTTGGGAGGGGCTTTTCTTTTTTCTTGTTATTATACACAGAGAAGTATTTTACAGTGGAGTGATGTAAATGTTTGCTTATAAACATTTAAAAATTCATAAAAAGTTAAATAAAAAAGTAAAATGTCAAAAGTAATATAAAACTCACTAAGGTTAATTAATAAGAAAAAGTTGAAAGTAATACAAATAATAAAATTCAATTTGTTATATTCTAATTTTATTTTTATTAATAAATAAAGCGATAACCTACATTATAAAAGGTACCACAAGTGTTTTGGAGGTTAGAACATTATATATAGTTAAAGATAGTAATTGAAGAGATGTGAAGTAATGTTTTGTATTAACAATGACATGACATGTGGAGTGTTCTCTTAAGTGTATGGTGTTACAAAAAAGTAATTCTATTATTATTTTTACATTAGCTCTAGGATTTATTTATTAGACATTAACATTATTACAGGTCTACCAAAAAATTATATTGAGAGAGAAAAGTACAATTCAAAAATCAAACATGGAGATAGAAATGGACCATTTTGTACAAAAATGTGAGAATAATTTATAAGATTGAAAGCATTAGAATTGTGATTATTCTTATGGAATAGCATCATATTTTCATGTTGTTTTCTCTTAACAAAGTATATCAAGATGAAATGAAAAAAAAAAATTAAAGTATTATAGGCCGACTAAACTACCAAAATGCAAATGTATGTGTGCAATGAGTAGAAAGAAAAATCAAGAATACCAAATAACTAACATTTTTTAAGGAAGTGGAGTAGGATTCTCACAAACCTTTGTTATAAGTAAATAATGAATTCATTCAATATGGTGCTGGAGCACCTAATTAGAAATCTTTTAATGGTTGGTATGATGACACATGAAAAGAATCTCAAAAAGAGCTGTGAATATCTAGTTTAAACTAAGGGATAAAATGGTTAAATGAACCCAATAATTTTCAAGGAAGAAGAAAACATAATTCTTATAAAAACTCAAGGAAAATTGATCAACACATTAATAGGTGACTCCAAAAAAATCTTAAACTAGTTACACTGAAAATGATCTCAATTAGGAGAGGTATATGAGGAAAAATTGATAGTTTCCATTACTGAACATTATGGGAAAGATATTATAGGAAAGAATTCCAACATGAAACTCTCAAGAAAATAATCTAAGTTTATTTCATATGAATATGTAAAATTAGGCACTTGGAATCTTATCAATGAAAAAGAGAATGATTCTTAGGGTTTTAGCAGTTGAAATGGTCATCCTTGCATGTGTTTGTTAAACATATATTAAGTCAATCCATTTTGGGTATATTTATTTCAAAGTGTTATCTTTTATTCACAATGGAAGTGAAGTAAATGTTCTTGTATTTTTTATTTACAATGCAAGTGGCATCTTAATATCATCTTTGCCAAGTTATTGGAAACATTTTAGAGAGAAAAATAAGTAAATTAGTAAAACAAGATAAAAGCAACACCCAGAAAAGCAGCATATGTATTTCACCAAGAGTAAACAACGTAGATATGGAGCATGACACTAGAGTATAGATCTCTGAAGGGCAACATATGGAGCATGACACTAGAGTATAGATCTCTGAAGGGCAACAACCTGCAAAAATTCCAGCTTCTTTTGTAGGAATAGCGTCCCATCTAAAATTTGAACCATACATCCCAATGAAAGTCCCAAATTAGATAATGGCCAGGTCATTAACTTATTAGATGTCCACCTAAATCATGCAACTAAATCCATCCTGAGAAAAGGTATAAATTTTTCTATAATCCTAATAAAATACCCGTGAAGGAGGTCATCACTAATATTGAAGTAGCTATTAAAAACCTAGATATAGCAAAAAGTGAAGAAATCAGACAAGACATTGCCAAGATTCTTAGAACATCTAAACCTCCTGCATCTAACATATCCTTGGAAGAAAAAAGAGCATTAAACAACTTCACGAAAATAAAACCATAGTCATCCTAATGGCTGATAATGGTAACACAACTGTAATTATGAATAGAATCTATTATGACAATAAAATGGAGGAGCATCTAAATAACAGTGGTTGTTATAAAATCATTAATAAAGATCCCACTAAGAAAATTATGTGGGAAGTAATTAATAAAATCGAGGAATCATCTCTAGATGACATCACAAAAAAGAAAATCATGCCTAATAGTTCCATTATTCCTAGAATTTATGGTGCTCCTAAAGTCCATAAACCTAACATACCTCTCATACCTATAGTCAATACCATAGGTTCCCCTACTTATCTTCTCGCAAAACACCTTGCCAAGAAACTTAGACCCCTCTCTAGTAATACCACTTCTTATATTAAAGACTCATATTCTTTTGTTCAATGGATTAACAACATAGAAATGAAAGATGATGATCTTATGGTTAGCTTTGATATTGTATTTGTTTATACTATGATTCCTATAGATGAAGCTATTAATATCATGAGAAACATCACTTATAAAGAAACTGTGAATCTTGTGGAGCTTTGCTTAAAATCCTCTTACTTCAGTTTCAAAGGTAAAATTTATGAACAAACCCATGGTTTGGCTATGGGCACTCCTCTATGTCCCATAGTTGCCAACATCTTCATGGAGCACTTTGAAAAGAAGGCTCTGACGTCATTTCCATACACCTCTGAAGAATGGAAAAGGTTTGCAGATGACATATTTGCTAAATGGAATCATGGAAAAGAAAAACTTGACCTATTCCTCAATCACTTAAATAGGTTTTCTGACCATATAAAATTTACTATTGAAATTGAAAACAATAACCAGCTTCCCTTCCTTCAAATCCTTCTAACCAAAAAAGATGGGTCACTTGGTTTCCAAGTCTATAGAAATAAAACCCATACAAAACAATATCTTCATGCAAATTCTCATCACCACCCTAAACAAAAGATTGGCATCATTAGGACCTTAACCATTTAAATGATGAACTCAACCATCTTCACAAAGTGTTTGAATTAAAAGGCTATAATAGGAACACAATTAAGAAATCCATGCACCTATCATTAAACAAGAATAATAATGATACCAAAGATTAAAATTCATCAACTCTTAAGGTCTCCCTTATGTACATAAAAGGCACCACCCATAAAATTCCTAAAATTCTTAATAAACACAACATTAATGTAGCCTTCACCCCTACCAGCACCATCAGACAATTATTCAACTTAGTCAAGGATCCCATATACCCTAACCTTCAAAAAGGTGTTTATGTTATTCCTTGGTCATGCGGAAAAGAATACATAGCTGAAATGGGTAGGTCTCTTAACATCAGAATTAATGAACACATTGTTGACTTAAGAAGAGAAAGGACCTCAAAATCAGCCTTAGCAGAACATGTTCACTCTTCCTCTCATTTCATGTGCATGGAAGAAGTCAAACTAATTAGAAAAGAAGACCACTATCTTAAAATGAAAATCAAAGAAGCCATTGAGATAGAAAAAAGGAAGAACAAATTGAACAGAGATGATGGATTAAAACTAAGCAACACCTCTAAACCCTTACTTAAGATCTTAAAGAATCAATAATTAACGCATATCCTTTTTAATAATTTAATCCCTCCTCTCTCATTAAAAGATTAATTAAATATAAATCAACTCATCAAGGAAACATTATCTAACATCCTCCTTAAAAAATAAAACATAAACATAAATGAACATATAAATCAAATAACTCGTGATTTGATAACATTAAAATAAATTAAAACCATAACTTATTAATTACAATAGCATGTTAACACTTGTATTTAAATTAAGCATATAGTCGTCTCATATTAAAACATTTAGAAAATAAACAATATGAATCATATATGAAATTATAGTGAATTAATTAAATAGGTTAGTTAATCAATTAAACAAATTAATTATTAAATGAATTAATTAATTAGTTAAACAAATTAATTAATTAATTGGTTTGTTTATTAATTACACAAACTAACTAATTAATTAATTAGGGAATTAATTAAGGAATTAATTAAAGCAAATTAATAAATTAATTTAACAAATTAAGTAATTAATTAAACAATTAATTAATTAATTAAACAAATTAATTGATTAATTAAACAACTTAATTAATTAAAAAAATATGAATATTAACAAAATTGGAGATTGGGCGACCTAATTTCTTAGATTAATTTCTTTCATAACCTATATATATAATCTTAAATTTAGCTCATGGGTACATCATTAATATCTCTAGAATATCTATTGTCGCAGCCCCTGATGATGGACTCGGTGGGTAGTCTGAAACGTTCGGTTCATAAAACTCTATAATAGGTCATTCCTTCTCTATTTAAAAGTAAATTAGTGTTATAAGAAAATAATTTTAGGACTCCTTCATCCCATACCCAATATAAGAGATTAACCATTAGCCACTTTGTTACTCTAAAAGATATTACTAAGGAAGTTTAAGAAAAAGTATTAGTAGTTATTAACTTTTTGAAAGATTTAAAAATTAGAAATCCTTGTTTATTAGAGACCCACTTCTATGAAAACTCATGTGTCCCACTATTACAATAAGAGTGTTGCAATTCCTAGGGTTACCAACTTTAATTTATCAATATGGAGTTCGTACAAACATAAGAGTTGTCAATGCTACCTAGACAGGAAGCAATATTATGCTCGATTTATTCTAAAGCAATGAATTGAAATGAGATGTACATAGACAACTTTGCAAATTCAAAAAGGGAAAACTACCTAGATTAACTTTACAAGAAAATAGGTGTTTGAAGCATAACTTATTCTACTACATGGAAGAAACTGTAATCTATTTGCATAAAAGGAAATAATAGAAAAGATGTCCTAATCTATTTTGTAGAAGGTAAATAGCATGAGAGTAACCCTAAGCAAGTTGCATGAAAAAAAATGCCATGAAAGTAAGTATGATCTCTCTTGCAAGGATAAAAATCTATACTATTGCAATACAGATAATTATATTCTATTTGCAAAAAAAGTTAATTCTCAAAAGTTATCAAGGTAAACTATATTCATTTTGCTTAACTCGTAACCAAAATAGTATAGCCTAGTTGCAAAATTAAAACTACAATGATTAAAGGAAGGTATCTTGAGGGTCTATGATCTTCTCAACTTCATTTTGAAGGCTTAGAGGACGTCATGGAATGATGAGAATAAAAGAATAAGCTTTAGAGGCGATTATGGGTGTGTTGTAAAGAACTATGTGTACTACTACACGATTGTTATAAGATTGCTATGTGATTAAACTCGAAATAAATTTGATGGTTTTAAGAGTGGTTTGAAGGTGGGAGAAGGTCGTAGGAAGCTATGGAAGGGTGCAAGAGACCTTACCAAGCCAAGATCTATTTAGTAGGCTAACTTGTGCAAAGGGAAAGAAAAACTAATAGTCTCCTATAGCTTGGTGAGGTGATTTCCAACACGTAAAAGGTTTGGAGAAATGAATAGAAATGGAAGGAGGATTGTTGACAGAGGTGGTCCTCATGCATGGAAAATTATGTAGTTATGTATTAGGAACTAATAGATTTCATTTGCACATAAAATAAATGTTCACTTAATGAAAACATTGTGATTAAATAACTTCCAAAACATTTACTCCAAAGAAAAACATATCAGCGAAAGGAAAAGTTGAATTTGAAATAGAATATACTTATTACAGAAAATAAATTTATTTTTTTGCTTGTCCACAAATGCTACATAACCAAGCCTCTCAAGGGATCTCACTTATCAACCTATAGAGACAAATATTTTCTTGTAAACTAGATTTGTAGAAATAAATCATTAGGAAAACTAATTGCATGCAAAGGTATACATTAAAAAAAAGTACAGAAGAAGGGGCTTCAGCACTGAGGTTAGGCCCTAACCCAAGGAGACTCACCTCCATTGAAGCAAACTTAGACTATAATCATAATGATGTTTTTCATTAATATCAAAATTATTCAAACATGTAACATGACAATGGTAATACAAGAAAAAGTATCCTATAATAATCACTATCTTTCTTCTAGAATTTGAATCCTACTAAGCTTTTGGGCTCTCTTATTTATACAAAAGTGATTGAGGGGCAGCCTCCTTGAAGGGAGGTTTGGCTCCCTCCAAAGCTCATATAAAAGCGGATATGGTCTCTTTCTGTACTCATTGTCACATAAGGGTAGTACCTACTCGTGATTGGTTAATGCAAGGAAACAACCTCCTCAATATCCTCCTACTAGTCTCCGACATCTTTTTCATAATAAATCCACTTGGTCCTGCACATTTAATGCATTATGCTACAAGATATAGAAAATATTCCCTAAACTTCCTAAGAACACATTATAGCTAGAAAAATATGTCATCGAATGCAAAAAGAGAGGTTAAAATGTGCCAAAGGATGGTTAGATGGCCCTCAAATTGTACCTATTTGGGATGCCCATCATATCCCCTATGAAAATTTTTTCTCATCCTTTGAGAAAATTAGTCACCTAATTGTACCTCAATCATGGACCTCATTGCTTGTCATCCTATGTTATCTTAGAAGGAATGCCTTCTTCAAGATGGAAACTTGCATTCTTTTCAATCTTATCCCATTCTTTGTTTTCTTATGCTTAGTCTCTATTTTCTTGCAAGTCCAATAGTAGAGCAAGACTAAAACTAAGTCCATTCTAATTGATTCTGAATCTCCAAACTATCCTCTTGTATAGAGGTGTTTTTTCCAAAGTTTTCCTTATCCTTTCTGGTGAGTGTTATTCCATCATTCTCAAGTTGTGTTACACAGTATGCCACCTTCCCTAATAGGCTTGCAAGGTTTCATTCCCTAATAATTTGATAGTATCTTCAAATTGTAAGATTGTTTGTTCTTGTTTCTTTGTATATCTTGGTGCAAAACTAAGATCTATAGCTATGAGGCTATGGTTACTAGTGACAAGATAGGATCTTCTTAAATCTACCCTGATCTGCAGGGGTTCATCTACCTCTCTATCCATGACTCTTTCGATCTCTTCAACTATGGCCTCTTCAAGGGTGAGGCAGGAGGAGAAGGCCATTAATTGTACATCTCCCATTTGTGAATTGGGGTCCCAAATGTTCATGTCAATCAATATTAAATTGTTTATGTGAAAATCAAACATTTTAACTCTGTCCTTAACACTAGTCTTATGACAAAACTCAATTAATTTTATGTAGTCTTGGAAAGAGACAGACATGTTGGTCCAATGTCTCAATATAGAATTGGTACCATTAGTTTTTGAGGAACATTGAATAAGCTTTTCATGGATGCCTATAGTTGATGGCTTCAATGGCCGGAATTTCCTTTGTGGAGAGTTGCTCCTCTTTTTCCTATAGTTGGACCTTCAACATTCTATTTTATGTTTGCAATTGGTCCCTTATATTGGCTTCCCTGAATGTGTGATCAACCATTTGTTCCCCTATTTTTTCCATTTTCTCCTCAATTATACTCACATATTTAACTCCTTTTGATTTTTTAATTTTCATCCACCTATGGGTCGTACCCCTCACCTTCTCTAGTTTAAAAAAAAGTGGGACTGCAAAATGGGTAGGTAGTATCTTTCTTGCCTCAGTCCATTTATGGTCGGATCAAAAGTCTGGTTGGGGAATTGGCTCGGGAAAATCTATATTTTTATCTTGTAACCCTACAGACCCTTCCTTTATTTGTTTTTTTCTTCCCTATAATGACACAATACCATCTTGTAGCTCTTTTGGTTCTTCTTGCAACATTTGTGTTTCTTCTTGTAGCACTTTTTCTTCTTGTTGTAGCACTACTGTTGGAATGTTTTGTTCTTGAAGGTGTATGAAAAGAAACCAATTTATATTGTGGATGGCAAACAACCCTAACAACAAAAATGGTTGTTAATAGTGTAGATCTGTAGCAAATGATAGAAATAAAACTTGCTAAAGCCCTAATCTATGCAACAGAAATAGTTAAACAACAAAATGCAATAAGAAAATAAGTGCAAGTAACTCAAATAATCCAATGGAAACCACATATATGAAGAATTAATTTTATTAGATGACACCTATGAAGGGAACAAATAATGTTACCACTAGCCCTCTATGGGATGGGTTCTTTGCTATTCTCAATCTCTTCAGCTTTTGTAGACTCTCTTTCCTCTATAATGTTTAAAACCCAGCAAACAAAATGTTTGAGCTCAATGAGAACTCAAATGGAAAAGAAAATGGTGTGCGACAATGATAATAATCAAAGTTACAATAGTGAGTGCAACAATGAAAATGATCAAAAGTGAAGAATGAATGTAAAATCCTTCTACTTATAACAAAATATTAGGTTATTCTCTAATGATGGGAAATAATAAAATATTATTAACTAAATTCTATAATTAACCATTTGGAATATTTTATTATATTTAATTGGAGGGAAAAAGTATTTAAATTGGTTAAAATTTTTTATTTAGAAATAATAAATAAACAAATGATTTACTTATCATCTCAAGAAATACAGTTAAGGAATAATAAACAAATAATGTTTTATTTAAGTATTCCTATGGTATTTAGTCAAACTTAACAAAGAATAATAACTAATTCGTGATTAATTAATTATTCCTAAAGAAAAATAAGAAAAATAATGATTTATCTATTTATTTCTCATGATTGGGTCAAATATGACAAGGAATATTACTCAAACAGTGGTTTAATTAATTATTACTAGAAGATAATTAAACAAATAATGATTTATTTAATTATTCTTCATTGGTTTAACAAGAAATAACTTAACAAAAGTGGTTTATTAAGTTATTTCTTATAGTGAAAGAAATTTTACTATGGTAAAATTGGCCGTACATGGTGTACCTCAATCCATCTAGTAAATTATGGCTAGATGATCATTTTTTGGTGATAGCAGATTTCCCCCCAATATACGAGCGTTAGGAGAAAAATGTATGACCGAAGTATGTTGTAAGGACAAATTCACTAGACACCGAAGGGGAGTCACAGAGAGAGAGAGAGAGAGAGAGAGAGAGAGAGAGACCAATGGAGCTGAATCGAAAGAGGATAGTGACAGAGGGGGCAAGACTAACTAACTGATGTAAGTCTTCTTTTATGTCGTGGTGCTTGATCTCAATGAGGTGGGGAGGCATACCTATACCTAGTGAGATAACTTGGTACAAAAATAATGATGCACCGAGATAAATGAAACTGAGTAATAAAGTACATGTTGAATGGTACATGGTGTGTTGTCATAAATGAGCCAAAAAATAATACAATGTGTCCCATATACATAATGCGCCTAGAAAAACATGAGCCAGGACTGAATAAAATAATATCTGAGTACATGAGATATAATGGTCCTTCCCTAAAAAATGTGTGGGAGGGAGGGTATAACAACCAAAGAAGCCCTGCTAAATAGGAAAGGGCTTTGTAAAAATGAATGGATCATTTGAAGGAGACATGCATGCTCTGAACGCTGCAGGCGACACAAACCAAACCCATCAAATATGCGAAACTGCATCTGAGGCTGTAGCGTAATATGAAGTCATCTCGAAATGTGGGGAGCTACCTGAAGGGCCAACCCCTCATGAGCTCTAAAACATCTCACACACACCCGGGAATCACTCGTACAATCTGCTGCATCACTGAACCATTAAGTGTATGAATCATGAGCATAAAACAATCAAGTCAAAGGGAAATGATGATTCCCTTTGCTTGATCTGAGTCACCAAACAAGAGTGGAAGTTGGAACTAAGATATACCACCCTCTAGGCTGTTCTTTTGGAATAGATGTGTTGATGTCAACAAAATAGGGACCGCCGTAGGTGAGGCAATCAAGATCCTCAACTAAGGCATGAGGGAGAATAGTAAATTGACTAATGTACTAACACCAAGAAAAATGGAGAAACTGGGACTGAGAGACAAACAAATGACTTCCCTTGTGAGAGCATAAAGTGCATGGTTGACCTAGCAGTGACTGACTACCCTCTAGAGGGATGGTGGATAGTATGACTGAAGGCAAAAATGGGAAATGCTTGATGAATGATAAGGAAAGATGGATGGAATACTGTGACATGATATAATGGGATGCGAAACAGACTCCATGGATGCAAAGGTGACTCATCATGGATGCTTTGAACAAGGGTGACTTGATGATGTTGCCACATAGAATACGCCTAGTGGGGACCATGAAAACATGAGCAAGTGATGGTTTCTCATGACAAAAATTGACACGTGAGACGAAAAGCTCCAAGTGAAGGTAGTCCCCAAAGTAAAACTGTCACATATGAAGAAATTCGATTTTGAGAGGTGACAAAGTGACTCGTGTTGGAAAAATGGCTTACAGGCGAAGTGTCAAATCATAAAAAATAAAGTGAGACCCACTATAGTGCTTGATGAGAGCTTTCCAATGACACTAATTTTTTTTCAAATGGAGCTACAGTCTAGTTGCAATGTCCGACATAAAAAAAAAAAAACACGTTTTCCTACAAAATGGTGTTTTCCCTACAATTTAAGAGGAGGAGAAGGCCCTATATCTTGTGGAGATTAGAGCGGACAAATCGGCCATTGGAATTGAGATCTGTGAATTTCAGGAAAGTTGCCTTACTTGTCTAAATATGGCCTTAATGCTTCTTGGAATGATGGTTCCTGGTGAAGAATTAAGGGAAGACGAAAATGAGAATGAAATACTAGAGGAGGTCTCAAATCATCCTCGGCCACTATGTTAAACATGGGGACTATGTCGTAAATGTGGTATGACATAGAGTATAATATCTGAAGATATGGTATCAAATGTTTATGATATGTGATGTCAATATGGCTTGTCGTAAAGGTCGGTAGGACAAACTGTCTAGGGAATGGGAGGATAATCGACCATACATAGATCTAGTGGGAATCTAGGCTGAGACTTATGTTAATCAATTGCAAATATGGCCAGGGGAAAACCATCATGCCCCAAAGCATGGGATACTACTCGAAATCATATGTGATGGAGGGGACTAATCTGTTATGCAAAGATGGGAATGATGCTCCCTAGTAAGAGGCATTTTTGAGCTGCAATTGTGTTCCAAGTGCTAAAAGAATGGATTCAATCATCTTAGCCCAACTTGGCATGAGATCCTCCAAAGGACGATAAGGAGATGTAGGGTCTATGTGTTGTTCAGTATTCTATGGGTGTACCATATGTATTTAGAGTGGTAGACTCCAAACACATTTATTTTTATATGTCGATACATAATGTTGCTATGCATTTTTATATGACGATTGTGGTTCACCATTTGTTTTGGATATGGTTGTCTTGTGTGGTATACATGTGATAAATTCCAATCTAGAATATTGTTTTCATTTGTATCTACATAGTCATTTTGGTCTATAGGAACATGATTGAATGTAATGGTTTCAAATTCATGTACCAATAGCTTAACTCATAGATATTTTCTAAACATGACTTGGTTATGCACATGATACACACCATTCAATTGCATGACAAGTAGCAAGGAATCTAAATTAACATGAAGATGAAGGATGCGATGAGATAGGTCATCGAACAACAAACCTATCACTACATCACGTTCAACTTGGTTATTGGTGGCATATCTAATGCAGAGGCCGTTAGAATGGACTAACGTATGCAAGGGGGTGAAAATGGCCCATGTTACTGAGGCTAGATTCCTGAAGAAGTGACTCACACAATTGGCATAACCGATATATAGTGTGGATGACAGATCCATATTAATGGTGAAAAATACAAAAAATGAGATGATCCAACCTACCTAAATGCATGATCAATATAAATACATGCAAATCAATGGGATATGCTATGGGTAATATTTCTTGCGATAGAGTGCATTACGAGGATTAGGAAGAAGTTGGCCTTCGAAATCCTCTAAGAGACATGCCCCCTTACCCAATTCCTTACGAATGATGTAAGGTCCTAGCCATAATGATGAGTGAGACAAGGATGAAGGATAAACTCAACACCACGATGATAAAGGTCACCACCAATGAGAAGATAGCGAGAGGCCTCGTATTGGATACGTCATCCATTGTCATGAGTAATATGTGGGGAAAACTTCTGGGTTCGCAAATATGGGAGGAAGTATGCACGATGGTGCATATCATCCCAAGGGTAACCAAGGGTAGTAATGGCTTTCGTGATGTCCTCATCAGAATGGAAGATGGGCGGACGAGGGGAATATTAACTACATGATGCGGTGACGATACCTGGTGCATCATTCTGAGAAAGAAGGTTTACATATGCATCATCTCAACTAATAGACGATGAGATAGTAGATGGAAAATCTACCGTTGTTGAGACCTGGGTTTCCGACAAAAGAGGTTCGGTAGAAGCATGCACATAAACCTCAGAAAGGTTTTCCTACGAGGAACTCAAGGATGATGACAGGTAAAGGATATGGACGTTGGAGTTTGTCATCTCAACATTGTGGCGAGGGAGCACGATGGTGGGACCAGAGTCCCCTTATTCCAGTATATTAGTGGTACTAGAATCCATAGGTAGAGGAGTAGATGATCCACTATGAGTGGCCTCGAAGTCACAAATCACTTGGAGGCAATCACGAAATTTGTTGAGATGAGGGTAACAATGGGAGTAATGACCATAACAATCACACAAGGCACAAGGGTGATTTGTCCACAAAGTTTTCAGTGTCTTGGCTGAATAACGTAAGGTAACTCGGACCTCATGGATATTAGACTCAAGAAACGTTGCATGACCCAAAAAATTGAGATGAGGAAGCTCGAGAGAGTCATTGGTGGCATGCCCAACAACCTCACACAAAGCGCACAGAGGTGTCGACTTTGGAGGCTTAGGAGTTCGAGCTGCTTGGGGAACCTTGTACTTAGGTTCCTTCTTCTTGGCTTTTCTCCCCTGTCTAGGTTCTTTCGTAATAGGAGTGGGTTCCTATTGAGGTTGTGGTGGAACTCAAGCAGTGACAAGGGTAGTAGGGACCGGTTGAACTGGGGTCAAAGCATGATATGGTTGTCACACGGAATGAGTCGATCTTGAGGACAAGATAGACCTTCCTAGAATCTAATGAAGACCTAATGACAAACAAACCAACCAGACACTATCTTTCTCTAAATTTTCTTTATAAGTAATGGGAAACAAGTGTGTTTTAAGGCCTACCTCATGTCTAACACAAGTTTGGAGATGCCTTCGCTCCTTTGATCCAAGTAAGTTCCTTTGTCGCAAACCTGCAAGCACAAACAAAGCAAACGATTAAATAGCACCTAAATATCCAGTATTATAAAACATATTCAACATGAAAGTCAAGGAGTCCATGAAACAAATAACATAAGATACTTGTTGAGAAAAATGAGCTTGATATTCAAAAGGAGAAGAACCTTACAACCTTTGCCTTGACGCTGTACAAGCTCCTCCCAGGGTCCAACAGGAAGTCTCCTCTACTTTGACAAGCTTCACTCACTCCCCAATGAGGCCAAAAAGGTATGTGATCTCTCCTCTTAAGCTCAAATAGGAAGTCTTGATTTCACTAGCATTTACCCTCAAAAGTTCAGCTTCTAACCTCCCTGGCCACTGACCCAATGCCTCAATTTATAGTGCAATGGAGATCAGTTACCAGCTCCTCCTTCAAAGGGATAGAGTCCTCCTTCAAAGGGATAGCTCCTCTCAACAAGGGATTAGTTCCTCCTTGTATGGGATGCATGAATAACTTGGAGCGAACAATCCACGTAACAAATCCTTCTAGAAAACTCTAGAATCAACCCAAGATGAGTTTTTTAAGATAAAAATTGCGCCTTTTGACTTTTACAGGGGTACGCACCTTCCCCTTTACATACAGAGCATATAAGTACGTAGATATCTTGAACAAAAGGTGTGGGCCTGCAGGAAAAGTTAAGAGAAAGTGCGGAACCAGAGTTATATTGCTTTTTTGATGTCTTTCTCTCTTTTCTCAAGCTTGTTTTGAAGAGCTGAGGTTTAAGACTTGCTTAGGAAGCTGGTATAGGTGATGATAGGCCTACACCAACTGCAAATAATCAAGGTGAAGATATTTTTGTGTAACACTTGCATTCTAGGAAAGCATAGCAAACAGTGTTTTCATGATTCACATTCAAGAGCACATAGGAAACGTGAACTCATTCATTCAGATTTATGTGGTCCAGTGCCTGTTTCTTCTGAAAATGGAAATAAATATATCATGACGTTTATTGATGACTACACCAGAATGTGTTGGGTTTATTTATTGAAGAAAAAATCTGATGCTTTCCAAACATTCAAGAATTTTCATAAATGGATTGAAAATTATGCACAATCTCATATTGGGTCTATTCGCACTGATAATGGAAAAGAATATACATCAAATGAATTTGAAAATTATCTTTGCCAACATGGGATCAAACATCAAACAACTGTGCCTTATAATCCCCAACAGAATGGTGTAGCTGAAAGAATGAATAGAACAATCTTGAATATGGTTTGATCCATGCTTTTCTTCAAAAATGTAAAGATAATGTTTTGGGCTGATGTCGTTCTATGTGTTGAATATATAAAGAATAGATGTCCATCTAATGCTATAAGAAACAAGACTCCTTATGAATTGTGGTATGGACATGTTCCTTCCGTAAAACATCTCAGGATCTTTGGTTCCACCTGTTATGCTTTGATACCAAAGGTACATAGAAACAAACCTGGTGCTAGAAGTCGTAAGTGTATCTTCCTGGGGTATTCAAACACCTCCAAAGCATACCGCCTTTATGATGAAGAAAATAAAAAGTTTGTTATATCTAGAGATGTGATTTTTATTTAATCATCCAAATCTGACAATGTTGTTGAGCGGCAACTTGATCGCTTGGATAGATTCGCAAAAATGAAATCGTTTCAAGAATTTGAAAATCAGATTCCACATCTTGAAGGGGGGATTCCTATACTAGATCAACATGTGGAATCTTCTTCTAAAGAATACTCTCCCCCGATTGAAACTCCAACAACGGATGATGCTTTAAGTGATGTAATTGATAGAATTGGGAGACTCAATATTGATTCACTCCCAACTCAATCAACAGAGCAGCCTGGACCATCTCAGAAAGGTCCCCCAAAATGGCTGACAAAGACACTTGAAAGTGTTCATCCTGATGAAATTGGAAAAATAGGAACCAGAAATTCAAACCGACAAAATGGAGGTGATGTAGATATGGATGTTTCTTATGATTGTGAATTAAACTTCTCTACAGATTTTGAACCAACTTCCTTTAAAGAAGTTGCTTCTCATGATGAGTGGAAAGAAGAAATGTAAAAGGAGTCTGATGCCCTCATAAAGAACGACACTTGGAAGCTGGCTGATCCTCCATTTGGAACCAAACCAATTGGTTGCAAGTGGGTCTACAAGAACAAGTACAAAGCTGATGGCTCACTTGACAAGCACAAAGCTAGGCTTGTGGCAAAAGGTTTTGCACAGAAGGAAGGGGTCGATTATGAGGAAAATTCCCCCCCCACAGCAAAATGGGCCACCATCCGGACACTCTTTGCACTAGCAGCTCAGAACGGTTGGAAAGTCCATCAAATGGATGTAAAAACTGCCTTCTTGAATGGAGATCTAAAAGAGAATGTTTTTAT
>APFE030267625.1:27090-105726 GCA_000404065.3 Pinus taeda | reverse complement strand
ATATCATTAATTAACCTACAATAATAATTATATGACAAGTAAATTATGTTTTATAGGATTGATAATTAACATGTAGTAACAATTATTAAAACTTAAAATAAAAATGTTGATGCTAGATCCATTAAAAATTAAAGATGGATAAATTTTGAAATCTATTAAAAGTTAAAGATGAATCATTTTTCCCCGAAATGCATACCCTCTCTACTGTGAAATTAATATAATTTAAACTTATTAAACAATTAATTTGTAGATTCTTTTAATACTTAAATTTAAATATTATTTTAATACAACTCAGTGTTATCTTGTTATTTCTATTCTAATTTTAATTATCATTTTTAATGTATCTTTGACAACATTTCCCTATTCTCAAGATTGTCTTTAGATGCAAATAGTAAAGGGCATAATTTAAAAAACTATTTCTTAGAGAAAAAAATTGGCTAATATTTTTCTATGAGATTTTTTAATAAAATCTATAAATTAAAAAAAAAAAAAATATTGTAATTTTAAGTTTTTCACTTTTACAATCTAAGTGTACTATCAATATTTTTTTGCAGCTATCATTTCTTTTGCAGCTTTCGGTTTATTTTTACGTACAAAAATATGATTTAAATTATAAAACATTATAAAACTTAAAAAAGAAATCACTTCGTTAGCCTACCACAATAATAAAAATTGCTTATACAGGGCCATATGATCCGGTTTAGCTTTCAGCGTTTGCGCTTTATACGTCATAGTGATAAGTTAGATGAAAGTGAAATTGCCCATCAACTTGGCAAAGGCAGTGGATTCTTGTACCGTATATAACGATGGTGAAGTTTGTGGGGGCCAGCATTGCATCCTGGAGGAGCAATATAATTCAATAACCATCAGATCATCTACTCCTGCTGTTGGGTCATTATTGTGCACTCTATTTCTGGAATTATCGCCGTGCCCTCCACCTAAGGCAACAACAAGATTTTCCCAACACCTTGTGGCGTCCAAGTCAGCCTGACACTGTGAGATTCTTTATGCTTTATTGTTTTATTTTATTTAATTAGTAATAAATGAAAAATAATGTTGAAATAAATTAAAAAAAATAAATAGAAAAATGTTGTGAGTAAAACAGTTAAATTTATATTTTTCAAAAAAAAAAATTTGACGATGTCCACTCATATATAGAAAAAGAAATGTTTAAAATAATTAATTTGAATATTGTAATATAAAAAATAATTCAATATTGTTTCAATCAACATATTTTAAATACAAATTAAACAATTAACAAATATTTAAAATATATTAATAATATAAACCATTTTTAATTTACACTATAAATCTCTAATTGTACAGTTATGTAAAATATTTTAAATGTAATTATATATATAGATAATATTCATTTAAAAAATTATGCATATACATAAAAAAATTAATTTTTTATTGTTTAAAACATTTATTTAGTCCTGTATATTCTAGATAACATTCAAAAATACAATTTAAAAAATTAAAAATAACACATTGTATTTTACACTCAAAAGAAGTTTGCACGTGAAAAATTTGATCCATCTCTACTCATGCTAGATCCATACTTAAGATAAATCTATGATTAATATATAAATATAATTAATTGTTGGATCATTACTCTGCACTCTATTTTTATACATATAGTAGTGCCCTCCACCTAATGCAACAACAAGATTTTCCAAACTCCTAGTAGTGTCCAAGTAAGCAAATAGAATTCATGAGACTATGTTGTCTTATGTTGTCTTATTTCATTGTAACAAAATTATATTTTAGTAAGCAAATAGAATTCATGAGACTATGTTGTCTTATTTAATTGAACAAAATTGTATTAGTATATAAATAATATAAATCATTTTATTTAAAAAAAAAAATAGTTTTAATTAAAATAAGTTAAGAATAAAACCCCATTTTTATGGACCACCGCATAATCAATAATAATTTTCCCACTACTTATTTAACAAATATATTATAATAAAATTCCTCACCCACCGTTAAATCCCAATGCAGACCTATTAGCATGGGAAGATAGATTATTTTTATTTTTTTTCCTAATTCGGTTGCCGGCCATTGCACTCTAATCTTAATTAATGTCTGTTCGGAAATTCTCGTTGTCGCCATAGGTGAAGGACACCTTGATAATTCCAGAAATAGAGTGCACAATAATGACCCAACGTTGCCGGCCATTGCACTCATATCTAATCTTTATTAAAGTTTGCTGGAAACATTTTGTTGTGGCCTTGGGTGGAGGGCACAGCGATGCTTCGGGAAAATAGAGTGCAGAATAATGAGACAACAGCATGAGCACATGATCGGATAGTTATTGAATTATACTGCAACCACAGGGTGCACTGTTTGCCCCACAAATGGGTGCATTACGTACAGAAGAGTGCACCGCCTTTTCCAAGTTGATGGCCAATTTCCTTTTCATCCCACATCTCACCATGATGATATTGATGTAGAGAGCGGAAATGCGGAAAGTAAATCGCATCGTATGGTACTACTTAAACATTTTTATCGCATAGTTTAACTATTACGAAAAGTTGTTCGGAAAGTTATGGAAATTTCAATCATGTTTAGAAAAAATTTGGCAAGAATTTTTGTAAAACCAAGTTATAGTTGTTAAATTTCAAAATTTTAGGTGTCCTAGACATTTTTGATGGTGCTGAATCTATTTCCACCATCAAAAACACGATTCAAACATTGTCTCTACAAGATTTTTTGAATTTGTTTCCCAGATTCCGGCATTTTTGGCCCTTCGAGCAATTCTTCCACCTTATTAGACAACTCCCATTTTTATTATTAGCCTAGTTTAATGACGGGATTTAATGAGTTAATTCTCTTGCATTGAGCTGACTTTTTTGTTGTTTTTCTTGGGCAGCCTTTATGATTTTTAGTGACATCATAACATAATTTAAACTCAATTTTTGAATAAAAAGATACTCATGTCCTCAATAATTCAAGGATATTAATATATATTAAAATTAATAAATTAATTAATTATAATTAAAATTTTTTCCAGTTGAAAATTTATGAGAAATTTGTTAAAAATAATAAAAAATTATAATTATTTATATTATATTAATTACACATAAAGATTAATCTCTCTTAATGTTTAAAATATTTTAATTTTATATAAGCGTAACACATGTTAATCAACCATCTACATAACATTAACTTTATCACTTTTTTCTCACATTATTTAATATCATTTATTTAAATTTATTAATAAAATTTAAATCCAAAATTTTATAATATTAAATTAAAAAATATAATTTTAAAGAAAAAAATTAATTTTTAAATTATATAATATATATAATATATATATAATATATATATATATAATATATATATATTTTTTATTATAAATAAAAATTTTGCTTGATTAAGCAAATTCAAATACTCGTATATATATATAAATGCCGCTAATTTTACACATCGAAATTAAAGATAAATGCTCCAATCCTACACCCAACAACTAGCAAAACTCATCCACATATTCATAGACAAACCTTGTAGTTGACCTTCCGTATTGTAGTGAGCAATTTGAATATTTAAATTACATTTCAACGAATTTCCCATTTGGGACGTTTATTAGTTTCTTATTTTAATATTTTTGTTGCAGTTGTTTGCTTTTTGAATTTGTAGAAAATTCTCATCTACTGGTTTCATTTTGCAGTTTTTTTTTTGGGTAGTTTTTATTCATTGGAATTTGGGATAGCGAAATTTAGTTTTTTCTTAAATGAATTCATGGTTTTATTAGATTTTTGAATATAAAAATTGATTTAAATTTGACTAAAATTTTTGTTGATATTGTTTATGTATTTGATTTAGATCCTAATAAAAAGTTTGGTTGAAATTTTAGTTGGAAAGAAGTTTTATTTATTACCAATTTAAATTTATTTTGATTTTAGATTTTATCAAAGGTTGAAAGAGATCAAATTTCTTAATATGCAAACCTCTTTTAAAGTGAAAAGAGATTTTCCCTTGTACAATTAACATGGATCTAGGATGGTTGAATTTCTCATTTAAATACGCTATATTCCACATGAATACCATAGGTTTTCATAAACATGGAGCCAAAAAACCACCAGTAATTTCAGCAAGTCAAGTTTACATTAACTACCCAACAAAAATTAATAAAAATAAAAATAATAAAAATAATTACCCTGATGGAGGTGAAAAAGTGGGGAGAATTAAATGAGGGGACGAGGGGTTCACACTCCCACATGATGGTTAAATGAGGGGGACGAGGGGTTCACACTCCCACATGATGGTTAAATGAGGGGGACGAGGGGTTCGCACTCCCACATGATGGTTAAATGAGTGGGACGAGGAGTTGGTACTGCCACATGATGGTCTCACAGCTCATGATGACCCATAAAGCCAAGTGGAGTGAGGGGCAATGAACATCCAAAAGCTTCTTCGAGAGGAAAGCAAGGTTGTTTATATTCTCAATGGTGGCTCGTCTCTAGAAGATAATTTTTATGTTTATGGGATATTTTGAAGGTGTTGAGGCCAATGTTGAGTATGCATAGGTTGTCAACCTATCCCTGCCCACTAGTTTGAATGTCGTAGGGGGAAAGTGCATGACAGAGGAGGGCTGGGTGTTCTGTTAAGTTCGAGTTGTTGAGTTATAAGGTCTGGGACCCTGGTGAATGGTGATGTGGAAAATTCCCTGGAGGCTGGGTGGTCGTGGTACAAGGAAGATATTTTATGGGTGGTATGCATTGTAAGTGTCATTGCGCTCCATCCTTGTTATAGGAATTTCACTAAGATTGGATATCTTGAGGTGGTGTTCGTCAAATTCTCTTGGGTTTTTTCTTTTATGTGCTCTGTGGATTTTATCGGAGTATTAGTAATTTCCTGTGGTTTATGCTGCAAATTTGTGCCATTTGGTTTCCTTGAAGTTGAGTGTGGTCACCCGAGGTATTGGGTCCTTGGCTTCTACCCCAAAATGACTAGTTCTCTCATTTTGTGAAGGACTCTGTGTTGGTGTCTCGGGTTCCTCGGGGGGTGCATGTCTAATGACCTTGGGGTATGGTTTTGTTGGGTTGGGGGGGTTCATTTTTCCGAGATTTGCAAGAAGGTTTCATTGGTAAACAACGGTGCCTGGGGGTTTGAATTCATCTGGTCATGATGGCTAAGATCCTCTCAAAGAATGTTTAGACAGATAAGGCATGTTCAGCATGGTGGACCTCCCCATGAGGTAATGGTGAGTCATGCAAGTGGGGCGGATGCAAGGGACAATGAAGGAGGTGTTGAAGTTGTCTATGATGACGTTTGGCACATGAAAAAATTCCCATCCCTAGTCTTGCGGAAGAGCCTCCCCCTTTGGAGTTATTGGAAAGACAGTTACATAATGTAATTGTACTCATGTTGGAATTGGGGCAAAAGTGATTGTTGGTATCCTAAATTTCCCTATTTTCTACCCCATTTCCATCAAAATCAACCTCTGTTTTATCTCAATAAAAGACCCTTCCTTCCTGCACTAGTACAAGATAGTTACTCATTCCTGTGCATGCTCATATTTTATATTAAGATTTATTTCAGCACTTTATTAATCATTTTATATGGATTTCATGCCTATTTACATATCTCTTGTAACTCATATTAATTTCCTAGAGTAATCATGGAACTCAGTATTAATTATGACTAAGTATGACTAGTGTAGGTAGATTCCTGCCGCCACGAGAACTATCCGAGATTTCCAAGAAGCCAAATCTTCCACGAGGATGGGTCTCGATCCTTGACTCCAAGTTTAGCGGTTGATGAACTGAAGTAGGATAATAGGTGGCACGCAGTCAAGGAATATTTTCCAAAGTTAAGTTACGGCCAAGCAAGATTCATGTGTATTATAATTGTTGGCCAAGTTTGTAATTTCAGTTTCTAAGTCTGTTCAACTGAAAGGCCTAAACAAGAAATGTTTGTAATTAGTGAAAATGGCTAGAGCCGAAAGGATATATAATATAGATATAGGTAGGATAAGGCTAGTAGAGAACCATCAATTGTAATTTTGTTTATGTAATTCCGTTATCGCCTCAGCTCTGGGGCTGGACTGCTCTGTCATGTACATTTTCCAAATCAAGTAATACAAGAGAATCGTCATGATTTGCATACACAATGTCTAGTTTATCTTTGATGTATCTTTCGAAGTGTTGAGCTTTTACATTCCTTAGAAGGGGAATGAGCTGGTTGGCTAGGGCCCATCCAACCCAACTTGTTTACCCCTCTCACTTTCTTTATTCAGAAAGAAGGTGTGGATATTTTGTTTGCAACTGTGTGATGTTATAGTTTTAATCTTTATCTTTCAAGTTCTGATTTAAAATATCTTTTGTAGCTAACATGTGAAACAGATTCGTGGTTTTAGAGTTAGCTGTGTTTATTTTGTTTATGAGATATCTTTCTTGCATTTCTTTTATTCTCAATCTCTATTTTAACTCGTTTTTGATCGGATCATGCAGAGGACTCTTTCCTGCACCAGTGGATGTTGCTGCCTGCAATTTGGTTTAATCATTCTTTTGCAGCGAATAGTGAATCACTTCTTTGCATATTGTTTCTAGTTATTACACAAGTGAATAAATAATTAATTTAGTAACTGTGTTCAATATTAAAATACATCTTTAAGAGGATCTCGAAGCAGTTACATAAAAATCATCATAAACATGTTATACTTGAAAAGAACATAAGCATCTTTGAATGGATTAATAAAGTTAGATAACACATGCAAAACACTTAGACTACTGTTTGATTCTTTTGAAATGATTTTATTTCATGAAGTTTATTTCCTTTGCAAGCTTTAATGAATTGAAGCATTTCTTTTTTCACAGATAATTTACTTCAGAATTTCATTTATAGTTGCAATTCTTTTCCAGCACATCTTTCAATCTTTTCGAAAGTAATTTGGAAATTAGGTGAAGGAAACTTTGCTCTGGTGCAAGAGTTGGTCTCTTATCAGAGAAACAAAGTGCTCTATGCCCTTAGTCTTAGAGAGCCTTCACTAAGACATAAGTCTTCAGTAAGGGAGGTCACATATACTTTTGTGCAGAGATACTGTACCTACAGTAGTGCAAGAATATTGTAACAGTGCAAGGACAGGTTGTTTGTGTGGAAGGAAGATTAGAAGGAAGACAAAATTTTGCAAGGGCCCAATTGTCAGACTTCTAGCCATCCATCTAAAGACGAGCATAGCATTTCATTACAACATTTAAGGTTTTTTTCATTGTGTGGAATTTCTTTACTTGATTTACATGCAAACTGTCTTTTACATTCTAGCACTAGAGTTTCTTCGGTGTTAATTACCTTTCTGATTTTTTCTATCTAATTCTACAAAGCATTTCCTTTAAGAAGTAGGATTAGAGATAGGAAAAATCCATACCATTTCTGGCATTGCCTGTGCTTCGTCTCTAAGTTTACCAAACCCTTGGGTTGACAATTAAATGTTCAGGAGTTTGCTCAAGCACAATTCCTGCACCCAACAATTTGGCGTCGTTGTCTGGGAGATGATTTGAATTAGTAAGAATTTTCCATTTTTTTTGCATTAGGGGTAAGTCTACTATTATTTTTTCTACAGTGTGCTTCTATCATTCGAAGGAATTTATAGATGCCAATTTATTTTTTTGAAACTTGCAATTTTATTTGAATTTTGTTTTGTCATTTTTTGAAATGAATGCCTAAAAGAGGTAGGTGTCCAAAGCTCACTAGAGGCCAAAGAAACACTAAAAAATCTAAAACCAAAACTCACATTGGACCTTCTTTTGCGGGCAAAAAGTCCAAACAAACTCAGACTCATCACGCAAGAACAGTCCACCTAAGTTGTGGTAGTAGTGGTTGAAGTGTGACACAACCCATAAAAGGGAAGAAGGGGACTGTTGGAATCCATAGTCAACCTTCTCAGCTTGTTAAGAGTGGTTCGGGTGGAAGAACAACAATGGCAAATATGGAAGACCATGCAGAATGAAGTGGTGAAAATCAGGTAAATGAGGAACAATCCACTTTCGGATCCCTGATTGTGGATCCTGATACACAAGTACAAATGAAAACTATTTCACCAATAACTCTTCCTCATTTTTATGGTAAGGTACATGAAGACCCAGACTCTTTCTTATTTGAGTTTGATTTTGTCTAGGAGTTATGATTATTCATCTGATGCCCAGAAGTTAAAGTTGTTTCCTGCAACCCTCAAAGATGCAGCACTCCGCTGGTTCATGGGACTAGGAGGAAACACTATATCTTCTTGGGTAGCAAATGAAGAGAGTGTTCTTCTCAAAACATCAGGAATATTGTAAAACTAGAGATATTCAAGATGAAATCTTTACTATTGTGCAAAATGATGATGAGACTTTAGAGGACTACTTGGAGAGATTTCTGTATATCCTTCAAAGATCAAAGCACAAATTTGATCTAAGTACCATTAGAACCTTGTTCTTATGTGGGCTCACTAATGATACTAGAAATAATTTAATCCGTTAGGACAAGGGATACTGCTCAAAAGACTTTTGATCAGTTCTGTGACTTGTGCAGGAAATTCTCGAGGAATCAATATAGATCCGATAAAGGAATTCGGAATAAAAACAGAAAAATCGAATCTACTGATGCTATGATTATTGGATTAGAAAACAAAATGGACAATATGAAAATTGAAATAATGAATATTGTTAGTAAACAAATAGACTCTTTGAAGTTTCAGCAGAAACTTGTAGAAGAGCAAGAGATATTGTTTATTTTCTATCCTAAATGTAGAAGAAAGCATCATTTAAGAGAATGTCCTCTAGATATTAAAGAAACTAATAAATGTGCAATTTGTGCAAATAACCATGCTACGGATAAATGTCCGTCTATACCTGGGCTAAAATTTGTATTGTAAGGGGGATACCCTGAAGCTGAATCATTGCATGCTATGAGAGCAAGAAGAAATTGGCCTCAGGTAAGTGCAGGTATGATTCCTGAATCTCCACCACATTTTTTTGTTTATGATGCACATTCATATTCCTATCCTAACACTAGTAACTCTCAGCATTGGCAGCAGGGGATACAATATCAATATGGACAACCCCCCCAATCTTGGCAATAAGGATGGAGAGGGCCAAACCATTCACATCATTCACATAATTCCTATCATGCACCTATGCAATCATACCCTCCTACATATGCACCTTACCCAATGCCTCAACCATCATTTCGTCAATTGAGTCAACCTATGCCACCATTACCGTTACCTCCACTGTTTTGACCTTCTCATCTGCCTGCTCAACCTTTACTCAATCCCAATAATAAAGCGGTACAAATGATACATTTTATGACCCCAATTTCTTCATCCAAATTTCAGAATATGCCAGTTGGAGTCAATGATCTCCAATTGAGATCAGGGAAGGTAGTAACCTTAGAGAATCAAAAGTGGCTCATGGTGTTTATCAATGAGAAAGGAGAGGAGGAAACTCCTGACCATTCCGAAAAAGATGACACAATTTAGCCTATCCCTGTACATTCTAAGCCCTTGTCATCTTCTTCCAACCAACTTCCCTATCCAAAGAGGTTAGTGGTGGAGAAGAAAGACCCCATTCCTGAGTCTAGCCTGGCTTCTGAGCTTAGGAACCTTTTCATAAGGTACCTTTGCTCCAAGCTATCAAAGAGATCCCCATTTATACAAAAATCATTAGGGAACTCTCAAGAAGCCAGGAAGGAGAATATTGGAACCCCAAACCATTCAATTTGTTGGTAGAGTAGCAGAGTTAATGACGGGATGTATGCACATGGAAAAATATACCGACCTCAGAAACCCTATTGTCTCTGTTCAGATAGGTGATTTTCTTGTCTCCAATGTACTTATAGACCTAGGGGCAGCCATAAATATTATGACCAAGCAAACCATGGATTAACTTGGACTGTTCCATATTCGTCCTACTCCCACTGTGCTTGAACTGAAAAATAGATCTAAAATCAAGTCGGAAGGAGTATTGGATGATTTGCTCATCTCCTTAGATTCTTGGGAATATCCCGGAGATTTCATTATGCTTCAGCCAAAGAACCTTGAGGGAGGGCATCCCTTGATCTTGGGATGACCATGGCTTGCTCAGGTCGATGCTCATATCGGATGTCATTATGGTGATATGTATATTTTCCATGGAGATTCCAGAAAGAAAGTCACCCTATATCCACCCGCTAGATCTATTCAGGATCTCTGAGACACTTTATGGTTAGACTATAGTCGTGATGAGGAGACTCAGCCTGCTTCCTTGATACATTAGAATGTTGAGTCCTCACAGGAGGGAGAGATTCAAGACTTCCTAAACCATATAGACACCATGCCTAATTTCGAGTCATTGAGTCATATTTTTTGTTAGGCCCCTATAATACTAGTGATTCTCCCATTACTATTGTCATTGTATCCTTTATTGTTATTATTGTGCCCCTATTGACCCCATATTGTTATTAGTATGCCCCATAGAAACCCACTATTGTTATTTTTGTGCCCTTATGTTATTATTATTATGTCGGCTTGATTATATTGTGACCCCTTAGACTCCTATATATAGAAGGGAGGTTTAGTTATTTGTATCATCTAAGAAATTTTCATTTGTGTAATGTAAAGGAGGTTGCCCCCTTGAAGAGGCTTATTTCTAAGGCATTGCTTTATCTTTTCTATCTTTTTGTGAGTTGGTTACATAACATTTGGTATCAGAGCTCGATATTGAATCTGTTGTATCTCTGTAATTGCGAATCTCATCTTGTGGTAGCCCTTTGAGTCATCTTTCTAAACCTACAAGTCTAATCAAGATTGGATTCTCCAAGGAAGAGTTATGCCAAATCTCCCACAGTGACCTGATTACAGACTAGTTCAGTAGAGAGAACTTGTATGATGTGCCACGTCTCACTGTTTCGACCTTAGTACCTTAAACAGATACACAGAAAACTACAGGCCATCCTCTTTCTGAAACATTTGACGAAATTTTAATCTAATGCTCAAAACAAAACTTATGACAATTTTTCTCATATCACCTATTTGGAATGTAATTAGGGAGTCTGCAAAAACCCTAACTTCCTCAAATCATATCTCTGCACATATAGCAAGACAAGCTCTAAAATTCGGACCCGAAGCTCAGAACGATTTCGGCTCAAATGGTTTTTTTTTAGGTTCTGAAATGTTGCAGAAAAGAAAGTTATAGTGAACATTCCACGATGACCTGTTTGGAGCAGCGAAACCCTAGAATCCAAAGCTCTAAGATACATTGTAAAAGAAGAATTGCAAAAACTCTTAGATGTTGATTTTATCTATCGCATTTTTGGCAGCCAATGGGTCTCTCCATTAATATTACTCCCAAAGAAAGATGGGAGATGGCACATTTTTATCGACTACAGAGAATTGAATAAAGCCACTCTCAAAGATTACGTCCCCCTTCCTTTCATCAATCAGGTACTCGATACCCTCACTGGTAACAAGTACTTTTCTTTTCTAGATGGATTTAGCAGATATAACCAAATACAAATAGCACCCGAGGATCAAGACAAAACCACTTTTACATGTCCACGGGGTACATTTTCTTATTGAGTGCTTCCCTTTGGGCTATGCAATGCCCCAACTACCTTTCAAAGGGCAGTCTTGGCTATTTTTGCTGACCTTGAATGCGTAGAAATCTATATGGATGATTTCTCTGTGTTTGGTGATTCATTTCAGGAAGCCCTCAAGAATCTAGAAAAAGTGCTTCTTCGCTGCCAAGAAGCTCATCTCACCTTGAGTGATAAGAAATGTAGATTTATGTGCAAGGTGGGAGTGGTTCTTGGCCATCTTATTTCCGACAAAGGTATCGAGGTTAACCTTGAAAAAATAGAAGTCATTTCGAGTCTTCCTATACCCAAAACTCAAAGGGAAGTGAGAGGTTTTCTAGGACATGTAGGCTACTATAGGAGATTCATTGAGAATTTCTCAAGGATAGCTACCCCCCTTTTCTGACTTTTGGCTAAAGATAGTGAGTTTTCTTGGTCCACGGCTTGCCAACAGTCCTTTGAGACATTGAAGGAAAAATTAGTTTAGGAACCAATGTTCAAAGGACCAAATTGGTCCCTGCCATTTCATACTTCCTCTAATCCCTGAGATACAACTATAGGTGCAGCTTTAGGACAGGAAGAAGGCAAACAATCTTATGTTATTTATTTCATTAGTAAAAACTTGTCACCCGCTGAACTCAATTATACAGTTACTGAGAAAGAGTTTTTACTTGCAATTTTTTCCATTAATAAATTCAGACATTATATTACATGATATTAAGTTTTTGTACATACTGACCATTCCTCTATAAGATATTTGATGAATAAACCATTAACTAGTAGTAGAGTGACTAGGTGGTTATTATTATTATAGGAATTTAATATTACCATTGTTGATAGACTAGGAAATTCAAATGTAGTTGCAGATTATCTTTCAAGATTAAATCATCCTGGTGAAGCAATTCCTGTTGATGATGATTTTCGTGCCGAACATATTTTTGTTGTGTCAACAAAATCTCCATGGTTTGTTGACATAGCTAACTATTTAGTCACTGTAAAATCACCACCTCACTTATCAGTTGATGAAAAGTGGAATATCATTCAGAAAAGTGCTGCATATTCCTCGATCCAAGGAGACCTCTTTTACACCGACACAAATCTTATTATCTGTAGATGTGTAAGAGAGGAAGAGGTGTTTGATATCTTAAAATCTTCCCATGATGAACCTTGTGGAGGTCACTTCACCTATAAGTGGAATGCATACAAAGTATTACGAGTTGGCTATTTTTGGTCTTCCCTGTTCAAGGATGCCAAATAGTATGTCAAGTGGTATGATAGTTGTCAGCAAATTGGCCAGCCTAATCAAACCAATGAAATTCCTTTATCTCCTCAAATTATGATTGAGCCTTTTGAAAAATGGGCCATTGATTTCGTAGGACCAATAAATCCTGCATCATCAAATAAAAAGCATATTTAGGTTTGTACAGATTTTGTTACAAAATGGGCAGAAGCCAAAGTTGTTTCTTTTGCTACCGAAAGAGTTGTTGTTGATTTTCTTTTTACTAAAAGCTTTACTAGATTTGGTGTGCCTAGAGAAATTGTTTCTGATAATGGATTGCAGTTTTTTTCTAATCTAGTACAGGGTGTGATGGAGCACTAGAAAATACGACATAGGAAATCTACACCGTATCATCTGCAAGCAAATGGTAAGGTGGAGTCCACGAATAAGGTGATTAAGTCCATCCTCACAAAGACAGTAAACATGCACAGAAAGGATTGGGCTGAAAAATTACTGGAAGCATTGTGGGCCTACCGAACCAGTTGGAGAAACAACACATGTCACACACCATATGAGCTGGTGTACGGGAAACAAGTCCTCTTGCCAATAGAATTCCAGATCAAGACTTTCAGGACTGCAGTCCAACTGGGACTAGATCTCTCTGAAGCACAGCAACAACGCCTTCTACAATTAAATGAGTTAGATGAAATCTGAAGGGATTTTGTTTAGCAGAACATCTTGGTTCAACAAAAGCGCAAGTAGTGGCATGACAAATCCATTCAAAATAAGCAGTTCCAACCAGGTGATTGGGTACTCCTTTACGATTCAAGATTCAAACATCTTAAAGGAAAATTCCATACATGCTTGATGGGACCCTGTGAGATGGTCAAGGTGTTCGAAAATTGAGTGGTGGAAATCAAAACTATTGATGGATGGAATTCTATGTTCTTGGTAAATGGGCATAGAATGAAGGTATATTTTCAGCCCGTTACTAAAGGAGATTTTATGCAGCAAGTCCAACAACCATTTGAAAAGGAGTTGGTAGGTGGTAACACCAAATTGTTGAAGAATTGATTCCTTCTTGTCCTTATTAAGAAAAAATAATCAAAGAAAAAAATGACAAAATTAAAAAGTATAAAAAGAAAAAATTCCTTTAATTATGAAAATTAGTTGACTAACTTGATTGCAGAAGCATCGATATGAAAACCAGCATATTAGCAAGAAGATCAAAATTCTAAATAAATGGAATGTTACTTGATTTTTAGATATGGTGGCTGCCACCAAGAAGAAGCAGGTTCATGAAACCGAGCACTTACCCAAGTTTGGGGTAACTAGCATGGACATTTTTATCCTAGTAAATGCTTACTTCCCGCTGCAGTTATTTTTCCTACACCAGTGCAGGCATATTTCAAGGTAAAAAGATTGTCTTTCTTCTATATCCCATTCTAAATTTCCCACTATTTCTTTTATAAATTCCCCAATGAATTACCTTCCTCTTTCTTCTAAGAAATTACCCTTACCCAATTTCTTAAAATCCCTCTTTTCCCTTAAATTCTTTCCCACATCCTGTTTCATTTATTCCTCTTGGTGATATTGTTTCTGAAATCCCTGTTGTAATATTGCTTCCCATTCTAATTTTTTTTTACCCCTTTCCCACTTCTTTATTTCCTCATAAATTGATTTCAAAATTTGATGCAGTCAATCCAGATGGCATGTTGAAGAATCACCAAAGGATGTCGAATAAGTTTTTATTGTATAATCAGGCAAATTTTTTAAGTCTGGCTATAGAAGTATATCCTATCAGATTCTCTGTTTGGTAAAAGTATCTAGTGCAAGCACAACAGTACAAGTAGGTTTGGTGCAGAAACACAGTTGACTGTGAAAGAAATTTACACAGTCCTAGAATGGTTTATCATAGATATTTATGGGCCTGTACTTCCCTGCACATGTGTTAATATGTTATCTCATTCCAAGTTTTAATTGATCCTTTGTTTCATTATTTACTAATCTAGGAACAAATATTTAAAGTGCAAGGTGTGTAAGGTTTGGAATCTAATATTCTTAATAAATGTTGAAGTATGTCTAGTTGAATTATGATGGTAACTATGGGATGGTACTACTATCCGATAACCTGCACACCCTCCTTGAAATGATTCCGCATTGCCTGATCGTTAGTAGCTTACTCGCAATCTGATCATTGTAGCCATTGTGCTACCGCTGCCTATACGACCATTGCATCCAATCATCGTGATTCACCCATAGAGGGCTAATAGAAATCAATACCTAATGTGGGGGGGTTGTTCCATCATAGCCATGTGAGTGGGTCTAAAAAGACAAAGGGCAATGAACCTCTGGCATAAAACTCTTGGTGAACGTTGGAGTCAGTTAGAAATTCCTTCGAGCTTGTGAACAAAGTGAAGTGAATTCTGGTTCAAAATGGCGCCTGTGAGGAATGAACTGTTGTCTTTGCAAGAAATTGAACAAACCGCCGAGTACAGGAATAGTCTTGCACTATTGCAAGAATTTGGGTTCCTACCATTTCTGTAGAAGTTTGACGAATTCGACATGGCGATGGCATTAGATTTTTCAAGGACATTCAAAGAAGGTCGAGTCAGGGTCGGGTCCTTAAAATTCAAAATTACAAAGGAGTTCATCGCACAAGCCACAAGCTTGCCATAAAAAAGGGAGCAATGGTTTAAAAAAGAGCTACTCAAGAAGAATTGTTGGCACTGGTTTGTGTTCGACAAGAAAATTAAGGTCAATTGGAGAAAGGGACTTCCATAGACTGCCATGGTCAGGAAGTGGTGAGATTTACTGTTTATATTGCAGAAGTTTGTAACTAGAGAAGGACGCTATACCTTGGAATTTGTATACCACCTTTGATTGTTGTTTCCTTTCGAGGTAGGAAAATTGATTAATTTTCCTAGCTTCTTGCTCAGAAGCCTTGAGAAGATGGTGAAAAACGTGCAGAGTAGCAATGCAAGCCAGGTTGCAAACAAGCTCTTCCATCATGGGCTTATTACAATTATGGTCAAGAAAAAGTTAGAAGAAAAGGGGATAACATGGGGAACGTTTCTGAAAGAATTCTGAGCAAGGGGTGCAGAAAGATCTGCTAGCACTAGTATAAGTAAGAAGAGAAAAGCGGGGACAATTTCTCCTGCCAAGCAGCAAGGTAAAAGTTTACCAGTGCAAGCAGAGAAGAGGGTCATTGAGAACACTCCACCTGCAGCAAAGAAGAGGAAGACTAGAGCCTCAATGAGGAGGAAAATTGTCGCCCAACGGACGAACTAGTTGAGTTATCCAATTGTAATCGATGAAACACCCCAAAGTTCCCCCACAATTCATAATCTCTCAGTGCTTGTAGATGCAGGGGCACACACTGTGGAAGATGAGGAGAATGAAGAATACAACGTTCTGTTGTCAACATTTGTCCGCAGGCTAAAGAGCAGAAAGACAACATTGACACCGCATACTGGTGAAGTGCAAGCAGAAGAGAATGAAGAGGAACACCATGCAGAGGGTCTTGATAATTTCAATGAACCAGAAGTAGAAACCCTTAATAATTTCGAGGGTCAGGGTACTGAAAACGCTGCAATTTTACAAGGTCAGGGTACTGAAGACCTTGTGATTTTTTAAGGTCAGGGTATTGAAGACCCTGCAGTGTTCGAAGGAGAGGGTAATGAAGTCCCTGCAGTTATAGAAGGGGGAGGAACCGAAATTCCTACTTATTTGGAAAGACAGAGTGTTGAATCCCCTGAGAAGCTAGGAGAACAAGGTGTTAAGAGCCTCAGGGAATTGAGTGCACAAGGCACGGATATTGGTGAGGGCATCAAAACCCTCAATAATGAGAAAACCCCAAGTATAGAAACCCTCAACGATGTTATAAATTATTGACACCGCATATTGGTGAAGTGAAAGCAGAAGAGAATGAAGAGGAACACCATGCAGAGGGTCTTGATAATTTCAGCGAACCAGAGGTAGAAACCCTTAATAATTTCGAGGGCAGGGTACTGAAAACGCTGCAATTTTACAAGGCCAGGGTACTGAAGACCTTGTGATTTTTTAAGGTCAGGGTATTGAAGACCCTGCAGTGTTCGAAGGAGAGGGTAATGAAGTCCCTGCAGTTATAGAAGGGGGAGGAACCAAAACTCCTACTTATTTGGAAAGACAGAGTGTTGAATCCCCTGAGAAGCTAGGAGAACAAGGTGTTAAGAGCCTCAGGGAATTTAGTGCACAAGGCACTGATATTGGTGAGGGCATCAAAACCCTCAATAATGAGAAAACCCCAAGTATAGAAACCCTCAACGATGTTATAAAGTAGGCTTTCGATGATGATGGAACTTGTTTCGAGTATGTGGCAGAAAAGATGTTCACACCCGAAGATCTTAGCACAACACCCTCCACTCTTTTCCTCAATAGTAGAATAGTAGATCTAGAGCAACAAGTCCATGACCTACAGGCTTTGAACCAGGTCATGAAAGAGAAGAGTTGGGAGAAACAGAGCGAGGTGGAGTTACTTGCAGAAGTAAAGAGGCAGAAGAAGCAAGTAAAGGTATGGAAGTATTGGGCTTCCAAACGCTATAGACGCCTCAAGAACGTGACGAAGCAGCTATGAAAAGCCTGAGACAAGAAGCCAAAGATAGTAATGACAGGAACAAACATTGAATTTCAGGACTGAGGAGCTGGCCATTCATTTTTGAAGGTTGTTTTGCAAAGGTAAAATGTTGTGTGAGGACACGCAAGAGCTTAGGGTTGGGAGGATGTTGGTATCCTAAATTTCCCTATTTTCTACCCCATTTCCTTCAAAATCAACCTTTGTTTTATCTCAATAAAAGACCCTTCCTTCCTACACTAGTATAAGATAGTTACCCATTCTTGCACATGCTCATATTTTATATTAATATGTATTTCAACACTTTATTAATCATTTTATATGGATTTCATGCCTATTTACATATCTCTTGTAACTCATATTAATTTCCTAGAGTAATCATGGAACTCAATACTAATTATGAATGAGTATGACTAGTGCAGATAGATTATTGAACCGCCACGAGGGCTGTCCGAGATTTCCAAGAAGCCAAATCTTCCATGAGGACGGGCCTCGATCCTTGACTCCAAGTTTAGTTGTTAATGTATTGAAGCAGGATAGCAAGTGGCACACAATCAAGGAATATTTTCCAAAGTTAGGTTACAGACAAGCGAGATTCATGTGTATTATAACTGCTGGCCAAGTTTGTAATTTTGGTTTCTAAGTCTGTTTAGCCAAAAGGGCTAAACAAGAAATGTTTGTAATTAGTGAAAACAACTAGAGAAGAAAGGATATATAATATAGATATAGATAGGAGAAGGCTAGTAGAGAACCATTGATTGTAATTTTGTTTATGTAATCCAATTATCACCTCAGCTCTGGGGCTGGACTGCTCTGTCATGTAAGTAATACAAGAGAATTGTCATGATTTGCAGACATAGTGTATAGTTTATCTTTGATGTATCTTTCGAAGTTCTAATCTTTTTCATTCCTTAGAAGGGGAACGGGTTGGTTGGCTAGGGCCTAGCCAACCCATCTCATTTACCCCTCTCACTTTTTTTATTCATAAAGAAGGTGTGGATATTTCGTTTGCAGTTGTGTGATGTTATAGTTTTAATCTTTATCTTTCAAGTTCTAATTTAAAATATCTTTTGTAGCTAACGTGTGAAATGGATCTGTGGTTTAAGAGTTAGCTGTCTTTATTTTGTTTATGAGATATCTTTCTTGCATTTATTTTATTCTCAATCTTTGTTTTAACTCATTTTTGATCGGATCGTGCAAAGGACTCTTTCCTGCACCACCTCATGTTGTTTCCTGCGCTTTGGTTTAATCATTCTTTTGCAGCGAATTGTGAATCACTTCTCCTCATATTGTTTCCAGTTATTACGCAAGTGAATGAATCATTAATTTAGTAACTGTCTTCGGTATTAAAAGTACATCTTTAAGAGGATCTGGAAGCAGTTACATAAAAATAATCATAAACATATTATACTTGAAAAAAACATAAGCATCTTTGAATGGATTAATAAATTTATATAACACATGCAAAACACTTAGACTACTGTTTGATTCTTTTGAAATTTTTTTATTTCATGAAGTTTATTTCCTTTGCAAGGTTTAATGAATTGAAGAATTTCCTTTTCCACAAATAATTTACTTCAGAATTTCATTTACAGTTGCAATTCTTTTCCAGCATATATTTTAGTATTTTTGAAAGTAATTTGGAAACTAGGTGAAGGAAGCTCTCCTTTGGTGCAAGAGCTGGTATATTGTCATAGAAACAGAGTGCTCTAAGCCCTTAGGCTTAGAGCACCTTCACTAAGACATAATTCTTCAGTAAGGGAGGTCACATATACTTTTGCACAAAGATACTATACCTGCACTAGTGCAAGCATATTGTAACAATGCAAGGACAGGTTGTTTGTGTGGAAGGAAGATCAGAAGGAAGACAAAATTCTACAAGGGCCCACTTGTCAAACTATTAGCCATCCATCTGAAGATGAGCATAGCATTTCATTTCAGCATTTAAGATTGTTTCCGTTGTGTGGAATTTCTTTACTTGATTTACATGCAAACTGTCTTTTACATTCCAGCACTAGAGTTGCTTTGGTGTTAATTACCTTTCCGATTGTTTTCTATTTGATTCTGCAAAGAATTTCCTTTAAGAAGTAGGATTAGAGATAGGAAAAGTTCCTACCATTTCTGGCATTTCCTGTGCTTTGTCTTTAAATTTATGAAACCCTCGAGTTGACAATTAAGTGTTGTAGAGTTTTCTCAAGCGCAATTCCTGCACCCAATAGTGACAAGATGATCAGAATGAGGTGATCTCTTTCATGAATGAATTACAACATAATCAATGGGAAATTTTGGATAGGACGGATTCACTTCAAAGGAGTCAAAGATGAATTAATGAGAGGCTAAACTTGATTGAGGGCAGGATTGATCACCTAGAGTTCCACCTACATGGGAGCCCTAGACCCTAGACCCTTTTAATGTCGGACAGGATTTGACTCCCTCATAATCCTTCATGACAATTGGCTATATATGTATTCTCTTTCTATTCTTGCATTAGGGGAATTTTGAGGTCTAAAATAGGCCTCCTAATAAAACTATAAAATAATAGTGGAAATAATAAAATAATATTAGATTACATCATCAAATTTTAGAGGGGAAAAGGAAAAAACTATTTTTTCAACTCGTATTTCAACTTATCTCCCTATGGTTTTACTCAAATTTTGAGCAGCAATAGTCGTTGGATGTGGAATTTGATTCCTCATCTAGGGGTACCCATGATGCATACTTTAGATGAACCCTACTACAAAAAAATGAGAAATACATGAAAAACATGATTGCAATCACACTTTTGCATGTATTTCTCATTTTTCGTGTAGTAGAGTCCATCAAAAGTATGCCACATGGGTACTCCTTTGATGAGGAATTAAATTTTGCATCCAACAAGTACTCTCACTCGAAATGTGAGTAAAACCTTAGGGAGATAAGTTGAAAATACAAGTTTAAAAAGTAGTTTTATTATTTTATTATTTTTTAATCCTTTTACTTTTTTACTCCAAAAATGGTGAATCATCCCCCATGGTTGACATCATCATCTTGAATCTTGTTAGTTCATATAAAGTTTATTTTGGTTGTACATTTTCCTTAGGAGGTTCATTTTAGACCTCAAAATGCCACTAATGAGACATTGTGTTTTTTGTGTATGGACACAATATGGTTTTTGGAACTTGGCTATTAGTTTTGTTTATCTCTCCCAGACATAAAATCTAGTTGGAGTGAGGCCAAGAGAAGGGAATATATTGAAAATTTTATGTAATGTTTTCATAAATTAATACAATTGGTTTGAACGACAAAAAAATAATAATAATTATAAATAAATATTTATTTTTATTTTATTTTGACCAAGCCAAAATGTTTATATCTCTACCATACTCAGCTAGATAGTTCCTCTTGATGAAAGAGGGTTAGCTTACTAGTTTTTTTAGCCATGATCATTTTTCAAATTGAAATATTTTTACACCTTAAAAAGGAGTTGTCTATAATGCGACTTTTTGGAGATTCCGATGACGGAATCCGGCGGAAGAAATGAGGTTAAATCTTGATTTTTAGCAGTTAAAATGGTTTTTTAACTGCATATTCGGATTCAGCGCCCTTAAAAACCCCTGGGAGCCATTGATTTTGCAGAAAATAGCTATCAAACTTGGGATTCCAATGAATTGCTGCCGGATTTTAACCGGAAAAATCCGCCGGAAAGGCTTTCAAAAAGTCGCGTTATAGACTACTGCCC
This sequence comes from Pinus taeda, assembly GCA_000404065.3. Classification (NCBI taxonomy): domain Eukaryota; kingdom Viridiplantae; phylum Streptophyta; class Pinopsida; order Pinales; family Pinaceae; genus Pinus; species Pinus taeda. The sequence continues at coordinate 84,639 of APFE030267625.1, read as the reverse complement.
TTAAAAATAGTTTTATTGTTTTCTTAGCCATAATAAATAATCAAGATGAAGTATTTTCTTTCACTTGAATTTAAGCATGTGTTTTTTGGGATAATATGTGATCCCTAATATTTAGAGGTCAATATGACATCCCAATAGCATGACTTCAAGTAATTTAGATAACATTTATATTTTTGATTGTAAAACTAGAGACTATTAAGGTCTTCCCATAACCTTTCTACTTTAGGTTACCAAGGGGTTACTTAATTCTTGTCTGTGGCCATTCTCTTTGAATGAGGTCCAATGGAAAACATTGGCTACCATTTTATGTAAATTGGTCTACTTTATAATTCTCACTAAGTATTTGGTACCCATTACTGATGGAATCACAAATATTAGAGTTTTTAATTAGAAAGCTATTTAAAGAGATAGTAGAATATGAAATGTTTGTCTTGTGTTATTATGTATGGATATTGTGTAAAAGGTCACCCCATATTAAGAGGTAAGAGAGCACCTCTCACCCCATCTTAAGAGGCAAGTGAACATTGTTTCCTCTGTATCTTATCTTAGTGCAAGGATATACCTTACATCTTCCATATTATTGTCTCATGTATTTGTTTATTGAAATTATACTCTATATACTTGGTTGTGTATCAATTTTAAGGGTTAAGGAACAACGCAAGTAGTCTTAGAGCTCTTTCCTGAAGCAACACACCCCCAAATTCTAGTATATATTTTTTTTCAAATTATAAACCTATTCTAATATCTCTAAAGAGCACAATGATCTCATGTTCAACACGTAAAATTGTGGTTAGGCAAGAATACATGGTGCAAATACATGTGGAATCACGTTATTGGAAACCCTTGTAACCTATATTGGTACCCATTTTAGGTAATATCACATTAGATAGCATATATGGAATTTCACTTCCACATACCTTTGGGTATATTGCAAGTCCCCCAGACATAGCTAAAACCACCCTACTGGACATTTTTTTGTTGTACTATATGGAGGGCAATATTTGGGGAGATCAATCTCTAGTATATAGGTAGATAATTCATACAACCAAGGGCATGATTTATCGTCCTTATTGCAATGGTATATTTGGATGAGTACTCATATTGGACATTGAAATTATATCAAGAGATATAGCACCTAACACTCCTCTATCGCTAAGAACTTACAAACCGTAGCTTTTGTAGTCAACTAAAAGAATTCCAACATATTTTCATCTAAACTAATTTGAAGGTTCTATCAACAAAATGATAATTATAAGAGAGTAATACTCCCATTAGAGAAGTTCTAAGAAAAACTAAAAAATTAGGTTCTCCCAACGTCATTATGGTATTGCTTGTGTCATGATGATCACATGGACATACCTCTTTAGTAAGCCTATTTGGGTTGGCCCAATAGTATAATGATTTGGGGTATATCCAAATAAAATCTTGCCAATCCCGTAATCATAGTTAGATAAGTAGGGAATAACACTTACACAAAAAACATGGTCATACAATGGTTCAAAATCATAACATAGCCATCTTAAAGAATGAATAATATTCCCAACCCTATAAGAAAAAACAATAGGCATAACTCACTTAACATCACTCTAGAATAAAAGGATATTAACATTGATTCTACACTCTACATTACAAATGAAACAATTAAATCCCAAGGAGAAATGTGAGCGTATTAGGTGCCCATTTGAATCTTAGTATACTATATCCTAACATTGATACAATTATAAAGGAAATCCCAACCCATGATGCATAGGGCACACAAATGTTTTAAGGTATTCCTAACCACAGTTTCAAGATCATAATTCATGGCACCATTTTGCAAAGGCTCACAAGAACAAATTTGATGGATTTGATCCCTTCAAGTCGGTTACCCAATTATAATGGTATTTCTCTATCGATGGTGGTATTACCAATAAACTATAAAAACTAAAAGTTGGTGTCTCATATTTGGATACTAAATATTGGTATAAGTGTGGCAATGATATAAGAAGGCTTATAAAGGATACATGACCTAGACTGAATTTGGACAAATTCTTTATTCTCATTTTGAACATGGCACTTACCATTTAGGATGCATGACAAAATTACTCTAAATTGGCACATTTGTGGAATGTCTTACTACATTTAAACAAATGGAATCCATCAAAAGGGCCAATTTAAATCATTTTTTTATTAGTGGTCTCAAGGAAGCCATTCAGACACATGTCGTGACGTAGCAGTCAAGAACATGATTAGAAGCTTATGATGTACCTAAAGAATTTGATATAGTGATCAATGCACAAGCTATGTAACCTTTATTCACCACTCACCTTGACCCCCTTGCAACAACTACCCCCAACTCACTCAACTCATATATAGTCTACATCCAAAAGTTATCTCCTAAAGAGATGGAAGAACATCAACACCTCCATATTTGCTATACTTATAATGTGTAATATTTCATAGGGAAAAGAATTTAAACATAAATTATTTCAAATTTAGGTACCTTAGTGCAAATTCTTAGAGGAAATTCATATTGAAGATACTCCTAAATCAACCTTGGAAGACACCACCCCTCCCATGGAACATAAATCCCCCTTTCAAGTTCCTTTATAGGAACCCTAACTTTCTCTCCATGAAAGGTTTCTTAACACCCTAAACATTGAAATTGATTGGCTACATCAAGCACCACAAAGTGATTGTGTTGATAAATAGTGGTATCACCCACAAATATAGTCATAATAAAGTGGCACAAGAAACCAATTGTTATGTATGTCCCATATCTAGTGTTCAAATTGTGATCACTAACGATGTTATGATTAAATGTAGGCTATGATGTGAATATATGAACCTATATATTAGTGACCATCATCTCAAAACACCCATTTTTTCTATTGAAATGGGTGATTGTGATATACTTCTAATGGAAAAATGGGTATGCGCTTAGAACTTTTCATCATGGATTTCAAAGAATTATACATGAGCTTCACATAGGAAGTGTTAGGTCCCTATAGTACTATTGTAGCCCCCTTATTTTTACTTTTGTGCCCATATAGCCCCCATATTGTTATTGTTGTGCCCCACAGAAGCCCACTATTTTTATTGTTGTTCCCTTACATTATTATTGTTATGCAGGCTCTGATTATATTATGACCCCTTAGACTCCTATATATACAAAGGAAGTATTTTCATTTGTATCATCCAAGAATTTCTCATTTATGTAATGTAAAGGATGGTTCCCCCTTGAAGAGGATAATTTTTAAGTCATTGATCTATATTTTGTTCTATTTTGTGAGCTAGTTGCATAACATTTGGTATTAGAGCTTTGGAATTCTAGGGTTTCGCTTGTTCAAACAGGTAATCTTGGAATTTTCACTATAGTGTTTTGTCTACACAGCTTCAGAAGCAGAAATTTGGACCACGTGGAGAGGAAATCTTTATGAACTTCGTGTACAACTTTCAAATCTTGGTTTGCTATATTTTCGGAGATATGATGCATGGAAGTTAGGGTTTTTGCAGGCTTCAGAATTCAGTCTCAAACATGTGACCAAGGAAAAATCTCCATAACTTTGTCTATGAGAAATGGATTGGAATTTCGTAGAATGTTACTGAAATTTCACAGACTGTAGATATTTAGGTATCATGTTCAGGGCCAAACGTTGAATAAATGACACATGGCATCCAATACAACTTCACTCTACTGAAGTAGTCCATAATCAAGTCATTGTGGGAGATTTGACATAACTCTAAATTGAAGAATGAAATATTTTTCTAACTTGTGTCATTTGAATGAAGATTCATATGGATACGATAGGACTGAATTTCAGACATTGGAGATTCGACATTATAAAGTTACCACTGTTTTAAGATCGAGCTCATAAAAAACAAGAAAAATGTGTGAGTTTTTTAAATTTTGCATAACTTTTGTTTGAAAAAAACTATTTGAAGTGATTCAAAATCCATAGAGAATAATAGATATCATTGTTTGATTACAAAATGTCTCAAAAAAAAATGGACACAACTAGTAAGAAACCAAAAGTCTCTTCAATAACACATGAAGAAGATGAAGAAATGTAGCGTGATATAACACAATTATGAGACCGAGTGCAACAAATTTCACTCTCACAAAGAGTAACCAAAAATGAATTGGAAGTGATGCTGAATGTTAAGATGGATGGTTTAAAATGGAACAGGGATGCTTTAGAATAAAAAATGGATGGTGAAGGATGGTTTAAAACTAGAAATGGAATGTTTGAAGGAAGGTTTGACAAAGTTACTGCAAGAAATGCTTCCTAATGGCGAAAAGGTATTAGATGAAACTCATAGACTCTAACTTTGGATTGAAGACCAACCATATTCCAAATATTGATATGAGGAAGTTTAATGGAAAGGATCTAGTAATGTGGATACTACAGATGGAGTAATATTTTGATCTCCATAATGTGCAACACACGCAAAAGGTACGAATTGCATCTTTATATTTAGAACCCAATCAATTTGTATGGTATCAATGGCTTTTTTTCTCATAAACCACTTGTCACTTGGTCAATTTTTATGGAGGAAATGATAAAACATTATGAGGATACCAAAAGAAACACATTCTTTAGACAATTGATAAATCTCAAATAAAAGGGTTCAATGGGGGAGCACATTGAAGACTTCCAAAAATTGAATATGAGGGTAAATGATATTATAGAGGAGCATAGGATTGATGTCTTCATAGGGACCTTAAATGATAAAATCCAACTTGAGGTTCGCCTTTGGGAACCTAGTTCATTAGAGAAGGCACTCAAGGTGGAAAGAAAAGTTGAAAGCAAAATTATGGTAACAAGGAATTCTACTAGTCACAAATATAAACATGGAAATCTTGTTGCTCCTAGTCTTTCACAACCTACAAGGTTGACACCACAAAAATTGGAGGAAAAAAGAGAAAAAATACTTTGTTACAGTTGTGATAGAAAATACACTAAAGGTCATAAGTGTTCTGAGAAGAAATTATTTTACATAGATTATAAAGAGGAGCACGAAAAGGAACAAGAAATGTCAAAAGAAGAGGATATACACCACGAACCAACCCCGGAGAAAGAAGAAATGAATCTGACCATATCTTGTAATGCACTGGCAGGAATTACCAATCCTCAAACTCTCAAGATAGAAGGACATTTCAAGAAGAGAAAGGTAATATTGTTTATTGATTTAGGTAGTACCCATAACTTTATTCATTGTAAGATAGATAATGAATTGAATTGCTTCCTATATCTAGCACCATAGTTGCAAGTGATGGTTGCAAATGGAGGAATTATAAATTTATTTGGAAAGTGGCATAATATTAAGCTATCCATGGGGAATATGTATCAAATAGTCATATTCATTCCATTCCAATGGGTGGTGTTGATGTTGTATTGGGAGTCCAATGGTTACAATCTTTGAGGATGATATATTTTAATTTTCGAGATCTTCTCTTGAATGTTTTTTGGGAAGGAAAGGAAGTTGAATTAAGGGGTATCGCAGAGAAACCATGAAATATAATTATCTCTAATGTCATGAAAAAGCTTCTAAATAAAGAACAACGGGGTGTAATTGCACAATTATGCTCACTAGAGGTTCAAACATTGAAATTATTTATTTCTCTAAATTTCAAAAAAGTCTTTGACATTCATTCCAAGGTATTTGAGACTCCCAAAGACATCCCACCTATTCATGCCCATGGTCATGCTATTCATTTGATTCCAAGAAGTGTTCCTCCAAATATTAGGCCTTATAGATATCCCTATGCCCAAAAGAGTGAAATTGAACATATGGTTACAAAAATGCTAGAGGCTGGTATAATTCAACCTAGTCAAAGTTCTTTCTCTACTTTAGTAGTATTGGTGCAAAAGAAGGATGGATCATGGCACATGTGTCCATATTATAGGGAGCTTAACAAGCTCATTATTAAAGAAAAATTTCCCATTCATGTTATTGATGAATTGTTGGATGAATTACATGGAGAAAATTATTTTACCAAGTTGGATCTTCATTCACGATACCATCAAATTATAATGAAGAATGAAGACAATCCAAGAACAAAATTCATAACTCATGAGGGTCATTATGAATTTCTGGTCATGCCTTTTTTCTTTTCTAATGCACCTTTCACATTTAAAGGTTTGATTAATTCCATTTTCAAACCCTTCCTTGCAAAATTTGTGCTAGTACTTTTTATGATATACTAATCTACAACAAGTCTTGGAAGGATCATGTTCAACATGTTGATAGGGTTCTCAAACTATTTGAAGAGAAACAACTATATGAAAAACCTCTAAATGTTTCCTTGGAGTATAACAGGTGGAATATTTGGGTCATATTGTATCTCATGAGGGTTTTAAGGTAGACCCTAACAAAGTTAACGCCATTAAAAAATGGAAAATCCCCACAACCATAAAGCATCTTTGAGGATTTCTCAGGTTGACAAGGTATTATCACAACTCTGTTAAGTATCATGGGAGAATAGCAGCACTTCTAACACCATTATTGAATAAAGATGCATTCTCTTGGACTTCGAAAGCAAATAAGGCCTTTGAACATCTTAAAGAGGAAATGTCCCAAGCACTGGTCTTAGCTATGCTAGACTTCACAAAAACCTTTATTATGGAATTTAATGCCTCAAGAAAGTCGTCTAATAAAACGAAAGTATTTACACTAACCTATTTATGAGAAGGAAATGTTGACAATACTACATGCACTAAAGCAATGGCTACCTTACCTAATGGGAAGACACTTCAAGGTAAAAACAGATCATGAGAGTCTTAAATACTTTTTGGAACAAATATTATCTTCAGAAGAGCAGAAAAAATGGGTCCCAAAGATGTTGTGTTATGACTTTCAAATCATATACAAAAAAGGGAAGCAAAATGTTGTTGCAAATGCACTCTCAAGAAAAGGATGAGGATATGGAAGCATTCTTTGTGTCATTTCTATTATCCAACCTGAGTGGGTAATAGAAGCATGGGATGAATGGAAGAATGATGAAGAGGTGTGGACACTCATTCGTAAGTTGCAAAAAGTTCTCAGTACATCTGATACATTCAAATATAAAAATGATTCATTATGGTACAAATATTGCTTATATATTTGTAATAACTCCCAACTGAAACAAAAGATTCTTTTGGAATTTCACACCTCTCCCTTAGGAGGGCACTCAGGTTTTTTTAAAACTTACCATAGGGTCAAGAAAGGATTTTTTTGGGATGGCCTTAAATATGATATTAAGAATATTGTGGTAGAATGTTTGGTTATCCAATACAATAAAGTTGAGACAATTAAGACCTGAGGTCTATTATAACCTTTAGCCATTCCAAATCAACGTTGGGAGGAGGTCTCAATGGATTTATCAAAGGTTTACCCAAGTCTAAAGGAAAGAGTTTCATCATGGTGGTAGTTGATAGGCTTACCAAGTATGCACACTTTTGTGCATTATCTCATCCTTTTTAATCCATTATAGTTTCTATTGCATTTATGGAAACAATTCAAAATATTTATGGAAACCCAAAGATTATTGTAAGTTACAAAGATCCCATTTTCACTAAAAAAAAATTTACATAATTATTTTTCTTGTCTTGGTACTCAATTATCTCATAGCTCATATTATCATCCTCAATCTCATGGGAAAATTGAGATAATGAACAAATGTTTGGAAAGATGTCTTTGTTGCTTCGTATCTTTTAAACAAGCACAATGGGTTAAGTGGTTACCTCTAACTGAATGGTGGTATAAAACTTCCTTCCATACTACAATAAAAATGACCCCATTTATGGCACTTTATGGATATCATCCACCATCCATCATATCATCTTTCATAGAAAATTATAAGGTTCAAGCAGTGGAATATCACATCGAGCATCAACAACAAGTTATCCAACTCTTAAAGGATAACCTCACTCTGGCACATAATCGAATGAAACAACAAGAAGATCAACATCACAGTGAAAGAAGTTTTGAGGTAGGCAACAGGGTACTTTTACGACTACAACCATACAAACAAATATCCCTTAAGCAAGCTAAGAAAGATAATAAATTATCACCCAAGTACTATGGTCCTTACAAGGTGTTGCAAAAGATTGGTATTATGGCATACAAATTGGCGTTGTCTATATCTTCCCAAGTACACCCAATTTTCCATGTTTAATGCTTAAAGAAGGTTATCATTGACAAGCTTCCATTTCAAACAATGTTGCCAAAACTTGACGAAGAAGGAAAAATAATATTTGAGCCTAAACCAGTCATGAAAACAAGAACCCCATCAATTTTAGAATATCTCATTAAGTGGAAGAACTTACCTGCTAGAGATTCCACATGGGAGGAAGAGAATTTTATACAGAAGCATCCAAGACTACTCAAGCGTTGATCCAGGTGGCTCCAGAGAGACACACAGGGGAAAGAGGGCTTATGAATGCTCAAAAATCAAAGTCATCGGAATGACCTCAACCTAGGACCAGATTGTATATCTCGTCATCGTGATCACAGAGGTGCGAACGGTTCGTCAAATCGAGCTCGTATGCCAAAGATAGAGCTCTTCAAAGTTTGACATGATAAGGGAAAAAGTGGAGCCCACAATATGCCACATGGCATCCGAGTAAACAAGTGGGACCCACATGGCAGCCCATCAAACACTGACAGAGGGCAACCCGTGATTGGCATCCTAAACCTGCACAAGCAATGAAAATCATTTTTGGTTTAAAACTATATAACAAAAAATTAATTTAAAATATAGCTATATAAACCATATTAAAACAAAATAAATTTTTATATTAACTAATATCAAAAAAAATAATATTAATAATATATTTCATATAAAACAAAACCCAAATCCAAATGGTATTAAAAGGGGGCAACAAATATATTGATTGGTTATATGTAAACCATATATGGTATGGTTGAAAAAAAAAAACCAACGTGAATGTCGTGGAGGGTTGTTAGTTATATGGGTTATTAAAATAGTTAAATACATATCCAAGAGTGTTGGCATGGTCAGTGTTGGCATGGTGGAGTATGGTTACAAAACCAAAACGAATAAACCCAAACAACGTGAAGTTTGTATGGTGTGGGGATGGGTGCAGCCGCCAAATGGCGAGCTCACTACCCAACCAATTTTTTACATATTTAAATAATGGTTGGGTTGTTATACCACATGTAAAGTGGTTGGGTTATTTATAGGAACCTCTTTCACATTATTTTAGTGCTTTTACCAACCCACCCAAACCAATTTTTTTGGTAATTCCATGAGGGATTTTATATAAACCCAGTGATTTACCGAAATGAGGGGAAGAATTGTACGAATTTCTAGACAGGAGTTGGCACGCAAATCAAGGTAGTTTAATAATTTTTTAACGCAGGAACTATGAATTTTACAAGAGGGCAAAATTTTCAAATTTTCAGAAATTGACAAATTTTATATGGATTTTACACTTCTCGTCACCACGAACATGATGGTGTTATCCATTTTTCAATCTGAGGTCTGCATCTTCAAGTCATTTCCAGAACACACACGGAATCATGATTTCAGCGAAAATAGGGAGTACAACCATGAGCCATGAAATTTTCCCACGGAGGTAAAATTTCACTTTGTCAGAATATGGTCAAGTTTATAGTTGTTTTTCATGGTTTTCCACAGGGATCCTAATGGTGAAATCAGATTTGACATCTGAGCAGTGGATTTTCAGCTCATCCTGAAACATAAACTTTGAGGAATCCCGAGGGAATCTAAAAGATTCCTTGTGCTCCGAATTTTCAAATTCTCAGAATTCAGATTTTGGATAGTCGTTTCAACACTACTCGACGCCAAAAATCTGATGGTGTATTCAGATTTGTCTTTCTCTCATTTATTCTTTCAGACACTTTTCTAAGGGCCAGTGCAGATGTTTGTATTCATGTGCGAACGATCTTCTTCTTGTGGTCGATGATGTGAGATCGATGTACTTCTTCTTTCTACATTATGTTGTACAAATCCATGATTGATTATTGATGCAGGATCTTGTTTATTTCATGTTGTCATGATTCCTTGCTTTATGTTATGCGGAATCTTTCTATGTGATGTACTTTATGTCATAACTATTTCTTTGAGATCCCTTGTTGTATGTTGTTGGGATACTCTTGTTGTCATCATGCATGTGTTGCTTTGACATCCCTTTTGGGCCATGTTGGTGGGATGCGCACCATGCTTGTTTTTGTGTCATACTGATAGGAGTATTTTTTATTGAGAGTTCTAGCTGTGGAACATCTCTTAGAGCCACTCCTACGTGAGGGCATTCTTCCTTGTATGATCGAGACATCATCTCTGTGTACATCATCTTTATTGACAACACATAATGCAGTAGCCTACACCATCTTGACACTGGGGCTCGAAGACGCAGTCCCTCCTGGACGAACTCCGTTATCAATGGCTTTTATTGTCATGTGCTGATGATTGTTATATTCCTCTTCATTATAATCTGCAGCTGCATTTGTTATTGTTCTTTTAAAAGCAATTTTATCACATGACAAAAGTAAAAGGTCTTGGGAAGGTCCTTCTTCACACCCGGACCTGGATCAAGTGGTATCAGAGCGGTCTTTAAGTGTGTGAATTGCAGTGTGAACAATGGAACCTGCAGTGACAGAGAATGAAAGAGAAATGTATGAGACCATGGTCAACATTTCCAAGAGAGTGGAAATCATGTATGAAACTCTATAGAAAGAGACAGAGGAAAAGGAGCGATTGCAGCCTTAGTTGCAAGTCACAAAGAAGGCCATGGAAGAATTGAAGCAAAACAAACATAATCTTCAAACAGAGAACGATGAATTGAAGATGCGTCTACATGAAGAGAAAGAGGAAAAACAAAGTTTGCTACTACAGCTGCAAGCAAAGGACGAGGCCTTGGAAAAGTTGCAGCGTGACTCATGTGAGGTAAAAAGTAGTTCTCCATCTTCATGTATATTTCCTGATGATGATTTCGCTATGTTTGAAAATCACACCATAGGGATTGGCTCCAAATTGTTGAAGAGAATAGGGTATGAAGGAAAAGGCTTGGGCATTAATGGCCAAGGCATTGTCAACCCCATCAAAGTAGAGGAATTATCCCGTCAGGCAGGGCTTGGGTATATCAGGAAAGAAGTTGGGGAATGCGATCCACCAACAACAAATGACGAGCAACACTCATTTGTTCTTTCCAAATCGAAAGAGAAGGTTAAAGATGTTGATTTCCTTTTGATTTCACCCTGACATAGTATGATGTCTGTTGGAGATTTGGAGATCCCCATTACAGGGACAGCCATGAGGCTCCTTACCAAGATGAGGCACGAGGAGAAAGAACTTGGTGTTAATAACCAAGGCATCTCTCAACCTTTGGAGGTTGTACATGAACCTCGAATTGTAGGCTCGAGGTACACTAAACGAGAGTGCTCAAAGGTGTCAAAGTTGTCCGAGACTTCATCGAGGAAAGAGAATGATGGGAAAGCATCCCCATCATCCCATTGTAGTTTCCATCACAGGGAGAGAGCTCAGGCAAGCTCTCATTGGCATGTTGACATTAGAAACAGCAAAGGAAGGTATAATCACTTTCGATCTTCGAATGTTCATTTTGATTATGATCATGTTGTTAAAAATGAACAAAGACAAAGGCATCGAAAAACATGCACTTTTTGTGGTTTACCTAACCATACCTTTTCCAAGTGTTGGAAAAGAATGGCAGCACTCATGAGGCATGAAAAACCCTCTCAACAGCATGAGAAGAAACAGGTTAAGCAGGTATGGAGGAATAAAACCTACTGCAATCATTGTGATAGAAATGGCGATCAAAAAGCCACTTGTTGGAGGCTCCATCCAAAGTAGCGCCTTAAAGACAAAACGTCGGTGCATGAACTAGGAAAAACAGTTGTTCGACAAGCAAAACCACATCAAGATGGTGACCCATTCACATTGATCAGTGAGAAATGGTTTCTATACATGCCATTTCATGGTCATTCTTTTGTAAATCATTTGTTGCATTTTAAAGTGTAAAAGTGATGATGTGTTCCCCATCACTTGGTCAGCAACAATGATGTCTGGTCATGTTTTGAGTCGTCTTTTGAGTTGCATGTTAAAACTCTGAAAGTGATGTTATGTTTCCATCACTTTGTCAAAACAATAATGTCTGGTCTTATGAATGTAAATCATGTGTTTCAGTGATGAGGTGTTTTTCATCACTTTTTGAAGCAACCATGATGAGTTGGCCTTGTTGTCATAGCTGGTGTATTACGTCCATCTTGTTGTAAACTTGATCACTGAGTATGTGTTATAAACTCGTGGTAAGTATGGGACATTTGGGTCTTTAGTTTGGTCATTTCATTCAAAGCATGTCATTTGCAAATATTGTACTACAGGTTGCAGAGGTAGCAGGTGTCGGCTCGTCGCTTAAGGCTCCAAAGAACAAAGGTGAAGGAGATGGAAGCAAGACCTTTTCAAGACATTTGTGATGCAGATAGGGTATAGAGAAAGATGCAGATTATTTTCCATACTTTTGGAGGACCAAAAGCTCCTCAATGGAGAGGATTGATCTAGGTGGCTCTAGAGAGACACACAAGACAAAGAGGGCTTATGAACACTCAAAAATCAAAGTCATCAGAATGACTTCAACCTAGGACCAGATTGTAGATCTCATCATCTTGATTGCAGAGGTGCGAATAGTTTGTCAAACCGAGCTTGTATGCAAAAGATAGAACTCTTCAAAGTTTGACATCATAAGGGAAAAAGTGGGGCCCACAGTATGCCACATGGCATCCCAGTAAGCAAGTGGGACCCACATGGCAGCCCATCAAACACTGACACATGGCAACCCATCATTGGCCTCCTAAACCTGCATAAGCAACGAAAATCATTTTTGGTTTAAAGCTATATAACAAAAAATTAATTTAACATATAGCTATATAAACCATATTAAAACAAAACAAAATTTTATATTAACTAATATCGAAAAAAAGTTAATATATAAATTATATATATTTCATACAAAACAAAATCCAAATGCAAATGGTATTAAAAGGGGGTGGTATTAAAAGGGGGCCAACAAATATATTGATTGGTTATATATAAACCATATATGGTATCGTTGAAAAAAACAAACCAACGTGAATGTCGTGGAGCGTTGTGGGTTATATGGGTTATTAAAAGAGTTATATACATATCCAAGACCATTGGCATGGTGGAGTATGGTTACAAAACCATAACGAATAAACCCAAACAACGTGAAGTTCGTATGGTGTGGGGATGGGTGCGGGCCGCCCAAATGGCGGGCTCACTACACAACAAAATTTTTATATATTTAAATAATGGTTGGGTTGTTATACCACATGTAAAGTGGTTGGGTTATTTATTGATTTTCAAAAACTATAAAAGGATATTCGCTGAGGGGTAGGATTTGAACTCCTAACCTCCTCCACACTATCTTAGTGCTTTTATCAACCCACCCAAATCAATTTCTTGGTAACTCCACCAGGGATTTTATATAAACCCAATCATTTACCCAGAGGATGGGAAGAACTGCATGAATTTCGAGACAAGTGTTGGCATACAAATCGAGGCAGTGTAATAATTTTTAATGTAGGAACTATGAATTTTGTAGGAGGGCAAAATTTTCAACTTCTCAGAAATTGACAAATTTTATATGGATTTTACACCTCTTGTCGCCATGAACACGATGGCGCTATCCATTTTTCAATCTGAGGTTTGCATCTTCAAGTCATTTCAAGAATGCACGCGGAACCATGATTTTAGCGAAAACAAGCAACAGAACCATGAGCCATGAAATTTTCCCACGAAGGTAAAATTTCACTTTGTCAGAATATCGTCAAGTTTATAGTTGTTTTTCATGGTTTTCCATAGGGATCCTAATGGTGAAATCAGATTTGACATCTGAGCAACATATTTTCAGCTCATCCCTGAAACACAATCTTTGAGGAATCTCGAGGGAATCTAAAAGATTCCTTGTGCTTCGAATTTTCAAATTCTCAGAATTCAGATTTTGACAGTCATTTCAGCACTACTCGACACCACAAATTTGATGGTGTATTCAGATTTTTCTTTCTCTCATTTATTCTTTCAGTCACTTTTCTAAGGGCCAGTGCAGATGTTTATATTCATGTGCGAACGGTCTTCTTCTTGCGACCGATGATAACATTCATTATTGTATTATAAATGTTGCCTTATTATATATCACTTTTTAAAATCACTTTGAACTAGGTCATGAAGGATGATCAATGGAACAGTGTTTAAGGCTGATCCATTTGATGGTTATGAAATCCAGTCAGAGATCAAATGCTCAGAGACATTATCAACCAACCACCATTTTCATGACTCTGAGATAGGCATTCTACAATCACATGGTGCCTCAGCAGACACAAATGGTGGTAATGTAGATGCGACAAATAAAATAGAAGATGGTAATTTGCCCAGTTCTCAGGTGCAGTGTGTCTACCGGTGCTGTTCTGAGTGCATACATAGAGTCCATTTATTAGTGAAGCAATTTGTCATGAATTGTTGGAAAGCTGATGGATGCTCTGACAGATACGAAAGTGTCCATGATCAAGTTGCTTCATGTGCAGCACGTGTGCTTGCAGTTGTAGCCTAATTTGGTGTCTCAAAGAGCACAAAGGAATCAGGCAGTATGGAAGGGTCCGTGCTTCTTGGTCAAAACTCTTGTTCTTGTGAGGATACATGTAATTTTCATCTGATGCAGACTTTTTCTTGAGGGGGCACAAATATCAGGAGCGAAGAAATCACTATAAGAGGATGTAAATGTCATGCGAGTCCAAGAAAAAGGAATGCAAGGTGGAGACATGGACGTGATACTTCTTGGCTAGAAGCTAATCTTGAATTTGTTATTGTTGATCATGTATGTAACTCCGATTGGACCGAGGACCTTCATATTCATTGTCAAACAGAGCATGTTTATTTTTGTTCGCTTATACAAAAATTGTCAACCATGAAGCAGCCTCTATGGTAGCTATCCTTGTAATGGTTTAAACGGTCGCATAAGCTGTAAAAACACTTTCTGTGTACATGCGAGAAAGCTTCGCCCCTAAAACATGTAAGTTCCGAACTATGTATCTTTTCAGAGAGCCATGTACAGCCAGAATAAAATGATCAGCTGAGAAAGGTGATCAAAATACTGAGTAAATGGAGGACTCAAGATCTACAGCCCAAATTATTTTGTGTCCAAATCAACGACATGCGGGGGGTCCAGTTCTGTGGAAATTTAACGTTGGGAAAGGTCCCGCGTTCGGTGGTTTCCATCAAACAACCCAAGCACCAGATCAACGACACTATACCCATTGAATTTATTTTAAAAAGAAGTTTTTGTTGCTTTATAGGTTAGACATTAGCTTGAAATATGAAACTTATTCCAAAATGTTTTTGTTACTTTATAGATAAGGCATAGATTTCTTGGCTTTGTGATGAAATAATGAAGGGAAAATACATGTTAATTTGTTACTTATGCTCTTTGACTGAAAAATACACGATGAGAGAATAATGCATATTATGCTAATTGAAGAATGCTTTTCGCTTGTCGAAATTATAGTATTGAACTTAACACACGAACACTTTACAACAATGAACTAACAATATTCATGATGAAAATAGAAATATGGAAGATTTATCTACATAATGAAAAAGGCAATATGGGAGATTCCAATCACGTTCCAAGGCATTTTTTAAAATGTGGATGTGACAAAAGGTTGTTGTGGAAGGTGTTGTTTGTATATGGGAAATTTCTTGATCGTTGTGTATAATCCTAATGTTGATAGATATGTCTACAAAGTGGTTCCAATTAATGGGGCATTGATTTGAGTGTTCAATATATTTTTATTCTGTATCAAAGTATTCTTTTGTTGTATTTGTGTTCTTCAATTTATGCCTTACGACGCTTCCTTTGCAACATCTGCTGCAAATGCTAGTTGTATTCATGTGTGAACGGTCTTCTTCTTGCGACCGATGATGTGAGAGCGATGTTTCAGCGAGCTTCAGCACTCTGACATCCTTTGCTTCAGATGGCCCTTGGTTGTGAAATATGTATATGCTAAGAAATCAAATATTGAGTATCTTCTAAGGGTATTTTGAATTTAATGTATAATGAAAGAAAATCAAATCTTAAATACAATTTTTATTATAATACTTAACATGAAAGTCAATATTGCCTTTACAATACTAGCATTGATGAATTTTTGAGTATAAGTATTTTATGTAAGTTTGTAATTAAGATTTATTATTTATTTAAATTATTATATCTATTTTAATGTATATATATTTTTTTATTTGATATAAGTGTTTTAATAAATTTGTAATTTATAATAATTCATATTTCAATTTAGCAATATGTGGATTATTAAAGTTTAAAATAATTATAAATGGATAAATTATTAATATTGGTTAATATTTACTTAAATAATTTTAAATAATGTAAAAAAATAAATGGTATTTAAATTTTTATTATAAATTTTCTAGGAAATATTATGATTTATAAATATATATCTCAAATTTATTGATTCAAAATTAAAACTACAATACATAAATTGAAAGCATTAAAATCAAGTATTAATATCTTTATATTATAAATATATATTATATATAAAATATATAATAATATATATCCCACTCTTTGCTTCCTATTCAATATACAAACATAATCTATATATAGTAATCATGTAAAGAATAAAAAACATATTTAGTGACTCAGACTTCAAGCATTAAACATCATGATATCTAAGTAAAGTATAATTATATCATATATACTTATAAAAGTTTAAAATTATTAATTTACAAACATAAAGAATATTTTGTGAATAAGTATGCAATCCACAAGAGCAATAAGTAGCAAGAGACTTACATAAGGAATGAAGAAAATTTTTAAGATTGTTTCACTATGGTTATTCAAATTAACAAAACCAACATGTAAGGAATGACTCTCCACCCAACCATATAATCAGTTATATTGTGTCTTTATACAATTGAACATCCCAATCCCTTAATCATCTACCTATAACATTGATTAACCATTACTTCCCCATAATTCTGAAGGAGAAAATATGCCTTACTTGGTTATTCTCATTGGTTAAATATAACTCTTTTATTAAAGAATGGAACTAAAAACTCCATACACACAATTTGTGTGTTATAATGGAACTTTTAACTTGATCTTAAGAGTTTTTCTTATTTTTTTTCTTTTTATAAATTTACTTTTAATTATTTTACTTTTACTATTATCAATAAAAACAATTCTTTTATCTATTTATTATGATATTTATTTTATTGTTATTATTATTTCAATTATATTGTTATTGCTATTTATTTAATAATAAAATATGTTACATATTATCCTTCATGTATATGGATTCCCGTGAGATTATCAAATAAATCAACCCTTCTCTGCTCGATGGTAGATTTTATGTTAACTACCACCTCATGGCACGCAATCAATGGATTATTTGTCATCATAAGATCATCATCTCATATAAAATAGTACACATTCTAACTCTTACATTTCATCATGAGAACACTACATCAAGATTATCACAACATCCTAAACACTAACACACCACATGCTCACACCTACCATCATTACCATCCCATCGTAAAAGCCATATGAAATTACCAAATTCTAGCCTATCATGAAATACCATATTATAACATCAATATATATATATATATATATATATATATATATATATATTATATATATATATATATATATATATAGCATTACATCAACACAATAAATGGGACCACGTGTTAACATAACATCACAAAAATGATAATCATATAAACACATATCACATGTATAGCAACAAAACATAAAGATTTTTCTTGTCCTAATTTATCAACAAAATCAAATGCATTAGCTTGTATAAACAATGAATATCATCTATTACATTTAATGAAACCATATCATTAAACATCCATCTAGGTTGTGCTTTGTATTATGTTTGTCAACTTGAGTAAGATCATCAACACTATAAGTTCCATGCTCTTATCAAGATACCAATTTTTTTTTTTTTATTACTTCCTCTTCTCTCATGAAGAAGGTAACCCATTTATAGTGTAAGTACAATTATCCTATAAATATGCTCAATTTTCATATATTCTCATTAGTGAAGCACATCATTAACGTTTTATCTAAACCTTATCATCTAGATCCTTAGTTTGTAGTCATGAATTCTTCCTATCCTAGAGGAATTTGGTGAAAAATCCAACATTAGCTATTATTGGAGTTAAATTCCATAATTATCAATATTTAAATTCTCTGTCTTGCAAATGTTTTGAACATTATCCATGGTTCTTACAACACTTTACATATTTTTCTTATCAATTTAAGGACTAATATGCCTAATAGCATAGAAACAATAGGTCATTATTTTTTTCTTTTCTGTCTTTCTTAATCCACTTACTTAAAGTCACGGTTAAGCCCTAGCGGTTTATCCATCACCTAGTAATTTCCTTTTTCACCCTAAAAGGGATTGTCTTCTCTCTTCAGGTTGTCAATTCAATGTCACTTTATCTCTTTTACCACATATCTACCCTTTTCATGTTATATTAGGGTGTCTCCCCCTTCACTTTTGGGCTTGTCAGATACATCACCGATAGTTCCAAGGATTTAGTATTATCATTATGTTAACATGTTTCTTCTTTTCCCATTTTCACAATTTTATTTCTCTTCTTTGTTCCCCTCTGATAAGCAAACCTAAGCTTATTACCTTTTTAATCTAATGTTGGCATACTCCCTAAATTCATCATTATCAATATCATTTAATTTAATTGGTTGGCTTCCAATATTCTCTTCCTAATACACATCATATTTATTTAAACTTGATATTAATCTTTATCATGTTTTATATGGATACTCTTATGATTCCACAACCATTTTGCATAGAATTATTTCTTCACATAATACATCATGAATGCTTCATTTCATCTTCATTGTTTCCAAATTTAAAAATTTCTAGGTGTAGGTAATATATGCTCCTAGTTCTCATTGATTTCTTTTCTAGTTTGTGAAATTTCACTCACTCCTCTCTAGTATCTAACCATTATGGTTTTTTTTTTTTTTTTAATCTCATCCCTCCAAGTTGGTTATACTCATGAGGGCCACCATTTGTTATCATCCTGAAATTTTCCCCTCATTCATAAGCTAATTTTGTCAAATATATATTATTCAAATTAAATAACATACTTATAAATTTATATTCCTCTCCTAAACCCGAGTGAACTGATTTCCATCTTCTCATTCTAATAATGAGTTTATTATCTTTGTAAGGGTGGTAAAATACTATTTTTAAAATAATTTGTATAACCATCCTAAATGCCTCATCACTATTCATAAATTTTGTGACCATTGTAAAGGTATTTTCAAAACAAGATAATTTTGTCCACAAAAAATATCTTCCCATAATTTGAGTTGTCATTTCTCGTAATTTAGTACCAAACATTCACAAACTTGGAATGAAATGAAGATATTCATAAGTGACGTTGAATTTTTCATTGCCACTAAATATTCCAACACCATGATTACTTTGTATAATAACTCCATTCTCATTTTCTATACAAAGCATAATTGCAACTTAGATTATTCTTGAATATCGTTGGGTGAGTTATTTTAGCAATCATGGGACCCATTTCCCCCAAGTTCTTTTCACTTCACAACATAATCTCATTATTTTCTTGGTTGATTTATTAATATCAACACGCTATATAAAGTATATCAAATGTGTCAAAATCCCCTTTTAAATGAATTATAAGTTGCTTCAACTTCTTCCCTATCATTACATTTCAACCTTCCAATACTTTTATTATGTCTTTGCAATGCAACCCTCTAAAAGGTACTTCTCTTAAGAACTCCAAACATAACATTTTCAATGACAATGTAATTTCTTTGTAACAATATAGTTATTTTGAATACAACTTCTTTAAGTTACACATAGCTTGCATGAATTTGAAAACTATTAATTTATCTTAAGACTATAGTTATTTTGAATACAATTTCTTTAAGTTACATATAGCTTGCATGAATTTGAAAACTATTAATTTATCTTAAGACTATAGATAATGTGAATACAACTTCTTTAAGTTACACATAGCTTGCATGAATTTGAAAACTATTAACTTATCTTAAAACATATTAGAAGCCTAAAGTTATATTTTCATATCACATAATAAGTAACACCACCTAAACTCTAACTCATTAAATAACATAATAAGTAATACCATCTAAACTCTAACTCATTAAATCACATCATGATGATATAAACAATCAAATATGATTTCAACTCTTACATTAAATTTTCACAAAAATAAAATGAAATACAACTTAACCATACTCCTTCTGAGAACAACTTTATAACTAAATGCTCAATTCATTATATTTATTTTCAATAACAAATCTACTTTAAAATTCAAATATATTTCAAACTATTACCAATAGTAAAAAAATTCATTATCATTTTCAATAACCTATTAATAAAATGTTTTCACTTATAGTTAATTTATCTCAATTTTAAAACAGTTTTTTAAACTAAAACATTCTTCTAAAAATTAATTAAATATATCATATTAAATATCTTAATAATATTTAAAAAGTTTATATAAAGAATAATAAACTTAAAAGTTAAATAATCTAAAATTACAAGAATAATTTCATCGCACTAAACATAAATTAGTTTATTTTTGAAAATTAATTATTAAAGTAATAATTGTATTATATAGAAAGCCCGAAGAAAAATACTCATAAAATCAGAACCACAAAATAAAATTAAAAAACATTAAGATATAAACATGAAGGAATAGACCGCATGTGCATTATGCTTTCCAATGCATAAAATATAAACAGAAATATTAAATCATAAACATTTAAGGAATATAACATCTCATGCTCCAGCTCATGCATGATGCATTCAAAGTTTGGTTCACGAGCTTCTCCTCAACCGCTACCTCACACCGCTGCTTAGTGTATCACTCCATGACATTTCTCATTACCTCACTCCGCTACATAAGGGTTGACTCTCTCTATATATATTAAAAAAGTAATACTCTATCCATTTGCTAGAAGAATTTCTAATGTTTTTTCTTTTTCATATCTCTATTTATAAATATGTTTTTTTTTTTATATTTTTATTATTATTCATTATTATAATATTTAAGAGACCTAATCCATATTAATTTGATAAAAGAATTCCCAAAATAGAATTTTTTAATTTAATTGTCCCTTGGATAGTACGTGAACCCTCGCTTTACATGTTAACAATAATGAAGTTCTATTACTTGTACAAGTTGATATTATATTAAATAAGTGTAATAATTATATAGTAGCATAGTCTTTATCTTTTTATGTGATGTTCATATTTGGTCATTATTTGAGAATTTTCTATTTCTGCTATCTTTTCTACAAGCTGTATTTATGTATTCTACACAATGAAAACTTCCTTACACAGTAAAAGTTAAACTTTGAGATATGTATGCTTTGCAATTGTTACAACAATAGCTCTGAATTCACTTTGATGTGTGGATGACATTTCAATGTCTCAAGTGCAGAGGTGCGGAGAAAGTTTTCATTGTTTTGAATTCAAAGGTGCAGAGGAAACCTTCATTGTGCAGAGTGTGGAGGAAGCACATAGAAAATTTACTTCGCACATCCACAATCCACATAATGAAATTAACTCAATTAAAACAAAATATTAAAACATATAACATATCTCGAACTTTAAAGTAAATAGAACTACAAGGCTTCGATAATAAAAATTATAAAAGTTGTCGTATATTACATCTTTTCATTGGATCTTTTATTAACCAATGTGGGAACCTACATTGACAGATATTAACTACGGTGTAGAGGACTTTGTACGTAGTATTAAAAATTTAATTAAGGATTAGTCATACTATTAACATCTATTAAGCACTTAATAACATTTATTCAGACACATTGTGTGATGGTTACTCGATGTAAACATATCAAGAAGATCATATCCATCGATATTATAAAATAGTGTTTTCAACATTTATTTGGTGAATCAACATCTAATCAAGACATCGTTTAAGTGCTTAATAACATTTACTGCTTGTAAACAAATCAAGAAGATGCACAAGGATTTGCAACTAGTATCCATCATAGTAGGTTGAAAAAATGTCCGTACGGAGGTGCGAAAGTGGTGGAATAATGGTTCTATCGCACACACTCATGTTTCTCATATCCTTTTAATGTTGTTTGACCCCGTACACTCAAATATATTACAATCATATTCAAACTAACCTGTGTGGAAGGTGATTCGAAGTCAACTTCTCTCTATGTTACTACAATCAGAATTGGCATTACTAATAATAAATCTAAGTTTATTAATTCATTTGAGGAAGAAGTGTTATGAATGAGAATGGGTGTGTGGAGCAAGGAAATATAGAAATATTATTACACAATGTTCTGTACTTCCACATACATTCCCGCACACTACACATTAATAAATTAATAAGTGGTTTTGGCTTACTAAGTATGGGGCACGGAAAGTTTTGGTTTTGTGTATATCGGGTGCAAAATAAGAGTGGTTGATTAACGTATAAGGGATATTTAGTACTAGAATGATAAAATGATTATGAGTTGGTTCACTTAATAAACGTTGAAAGGACTCAAGAAATGTATGTTAAATGACAAGAAAATTAGCGTCTTGCAGTGTGCAAAGTAATGACATATTACCCAAAATGGGAAAACATGGAAAGATGCTTATGTGACCAAAATAAGTCACAGATGGAAGTACAACACACTAACCATGTGAGACTTAGTTATTCGTTTTTGGCACGAATTCATAGTGCATTGTTTAGAGATGGCAGAGAGTGCTTCCTAACAAAATCTATTAGATGGCGAACTTTAAGTCATTTAATCGAATATTTAGTGTGGGCCTTTATCTGATTAACACATGTTATTTTTACAAAGGTTAAATGAAAGCATGTTATCCATATCATTTGTACACGTTAACAACTAAAAAATCTCACAATATAGCGCTAAAATTAAAAATTACTATGAAAAGTAAACATTTTTCTTTCTATAATGAGAACAATTTACCATCGTGATAGAACATTAATGTTAATCCTTGTAATCAAAGCATTGATCCATGTATTTTAATTAAATATTATATCACAAAATATTTGCATTGATAACATGGGGAATACAATCTGTTTAATGATTTGAGTAGCAAAATGTGCGAGAAATGACAAGTGTGTAGGGCAAACATATATGGAAAAATTGTATTGAGATGAAACAGTTTGTGGAGTTGTGGGAACTTGGAGTGATGGATATTGATTATGGTGTAGAGGACTCCACACCTAGTATTAAAAAATTAATCAAGACTTAGTCATATTATTAACATCTATTCTGAGAATCGCCACATAATCAGGGCATTGTTTCAGTGCTTAATAACATTTATTCTAACACATTGTGTAATTATTACTGGTTGTAAACATATCAAGAAGACTATACATGTCCATATTATAATATAGTATTTTTGGTATTTATTCGACGAATCGACACATAATCAACACATCGTCGAGTTCTTCATAACATTTACTTCTTGTAAACAAAGCAAGAGGATGCATAGAGCTCCACTACTAGTATCTATAATAGCAGATTGAAATGATGTTTGGACCTCCTTTACAAACTTCTTCTAGACATTCCCCCATTTGGTGGAAACGTTTTTGCGAAATGTTACATATATTGTATCAACTTCCTGCAACACATATTAGCGGATATAGAAATTTTTATTAAGACTTAATTTTACAATTAACATAAGCTTCATTACCAATAAATGTAAGTTCGTTCGATATTTATTTGGAAAATTGACACATAGTTAGGACTTTGTACAAGTGATTAATATTATATTAAAATAATAATTAAGGCTTAATCCTATTATTAAAAAAATCACCCTTCTCGGTAAACGTAAGCCTTTTCGGCATTTATTCGGTGAATCAACGCGCAATCAGGAAAATATCCAAATGCTTAATAAAATTTACTCTAATGCATTGTGTAATGGTTACTGCTTGTCAACAAATCAATAAGGATGTTCATCAATATTATAAAATAGCATTTTTGGCATTTAGTTGGCAAATAGATGCATAATACAGACATCTTCTGAGTGCTTAATAGTATTTACTGGTTCTGAACAAATCAAGAAGAAGTAGAATTCTCCATATCCAATATTTATCATATCATATTGACAGAATGTGTAGAAGAGGGATATGTATGGAGAACATTCGTTCCCTCATTTTCACACCTCTACATACGTTACCCCTTTTCAGATCTTAATGGTGAGCACCATCAAAATTATAAGCATTTGTATGAGAGTAATGGTGAAATTATCATTTTATAGCTTAATCAAATGAAAGCCTACTGAATTTTGCTTGTGGTTCTTGTTTCTTGGTTGTCATTTGTTTGTGATACAAAGTTCTTGCAATGTTATGTTATTTACAATAATAAGAAATTGTAATAGGTTCCTAGCATCTAAAGTTTTTCCATGTCAAAATGAACGAGAGAACACAAGGCAATGAAATATGGACCCTTTTTTAGAATCCAGAAGTGAAATGGAAGATAAAGCTTAAATATTCTTGTTTCATCATTGCAAAAAGTAACATGGCACAATATACATTACTAAATAAACCAATAATATTTACAAGATTAAAGGCCAAAGTTTAGTACACAGAAAGGAATGAAGCTACAATTTCAATTGAAATCTCTCAGAAACTCATAGCTTATATATGTACTCATTATAGCAAGAGAATTTATGGTACTCTTTGTATTATTTGCTTAGTTATCATCCTATTGTGAACAAGTAAGTTGAAGAAGTTGAGAGACCTTTGTAAAGCAATACAAAAAGAGGTAACTGATTGTGACTATAGTTTATTCAATACTCAAAACTAACTATAGTTAAAGGTAGGAAATTAGAGTATGGAATGACAACAACTCTAGGATTTTTTTCGAAGAAATACATATCTATAAAGTAAAGGAGTCAATCTGAGATGTGTGTTTACTTAGGTTATGTACATATGTACAAAGGTTTATAAATCGAGGTAATCATGATGATCACTTTAGGAACACTTCTTTAGAATGCATGTGGATATATTTCTATCTACTACATCAGCTACTTAGGCAGAATGACATTGAAAGTAATAAAGCATCAACTATAATTTTCCCAAATTTCATGAATTGTGGCCTTTGTTTTGATTGCATGTAATCTAGTTATTGTTTACTATTTTTGTTATCTGAATTTATGCCAATATTGAAACTTTAATGATTATAAAAATATAATAATATGAATCAATTACCTTAATATGAATGTTTGAAAAACTATTGAAATAAATGCAACGGAAAAAGCATGAGATCTATCATGCATATTTGGTCTTGGAAATAAATATCTGACAAAAAAAATGTAGTTATATTATATTGCACATATTTGTTTAACAACTAACTATATTGATTGGATTATAAAAAAAAGGAATATATCAATCCAATTATTAATATTGAACAATATGTCAATATTGAATAGTTTTTATTTTTGTTTACTGATACTATTCATGGTTATAAATGGATGAGTAACACAATTGATAATTTTTTACTACTAAAATCATGTGCAATGATCCATTATATCTAACTAAAATCAATGTGGGCTTAATATTGAATAAGAATCATCCACGATTAGGGGAACACGTGATTGGATCTACCTCTAGGTCTGTTAATAGTTTTCCTCCATAGCTAACATGAAACATAGAAATCGTTCATGTGTGCAAAAGAAAAATTGTGGCTTCTGGACATGGATTCTTCCACATAACCTTTCTCCTGCACATAATAAAATGTGCAATTAAATAATACAATATAAATTATCTATATAATTGCATATCATTAAAAATACTTGACTTGAATCCTCAGTTAATATGGATCTGTAACTAAGAATAAAATGTTCTCGTAGAATGGGGAAACACCTGTGTAAAATAACATGGAAATTAATGTTTAGAAGCATTTTGCGAGATGGAGGTGTTTGGAAGAAGTGTGCAAAGGGTGAATTTTGTGGACATAGAACTTTTACACATTCAATTTAGCTTTTCATCCCATTTACCTAACATTATAAAGTCCATAAAATCTCATATGGTATCTTCTCACGCACTGCTTCTCCTGCACATACCCTTTGTTTTGCAAGTCCTTTACTCTACATAATTGAATGTGTAAAAGTTTAAAATGAAAAGATAAGTTAAATTGTTAGATAAGCTTTTGATTTCCTGATTATTTGTGCATTTTTCTATTTTAAAATTTTTTCTTCCCTTCATAAATCCATTCTCTTGCACATACACTCCACATTCTTTTTTTGACACACATTCTCAATTCTTTAATACAGTTCAATTTTCTAACATCAAGAGTGATACATTTACTTTGAAGAATAATAATGTGGGTCCTAATCAAATTGAAAATGGTTAACAGTAGAATTTGCATTAGAGATAAGAGTTTCGGGAAGGTAGCATAATTGCAATTGCAGCGAACCACGATGTACGAGAATTGTGGATGTTTTCAAATCAAGCCTCTCTTGTTAGATAGATGATATCTGCAAATCAGTAATGAAAATAATCATAGCCATAGTTAGAGTCTATAGAGCTAATAATCAGATAATTCCTTTCCCCCTATTTTAAAATTATTTTGCAACTCTGATAAATACAAAAATTAAATTAGCGAGATATTTTAAAATTAGGGAAATATGTTTTGGTTTACAGAAATATGGGAAAATAAGTTTTTTGACCTAGAGTATGGAAAATCTAAATTAGTTCCAATATACATCGGCTTAGGGTATATCCAATGAATTAAAAATAGTTATATAGATACATGTTACGTGTGGGAGTTACATGTTATTTATTCCATAAGTCTAATAAGAAGCAAATCTATTGTTCATCAAAGGACATGTCAAGATCTATGCAACAACCCTCTTCTGGATTCCCAGTTCAATATTGAGGTAAGGTGGAATGCTTCTATGGCCCAATTTCATTTGATCATTGTTATTTTATTTCATATTTTTAATTAGTTCATTTGATTATTCTCCATTATTATCGGTGGTATAATTATTTGTGTATTTATGTTCTTGTTTGGGTTTTTAAGGTTTGGCTTGAGTTAAGGTCTAGTGAATCACAAAATTCCATGTCAGTGAGGAAGAGTAATGAAATGGGTTGGTGAATAAGGGGAGTCAAGCTAGTTTCACCTAGAAACCATTGGTCAAGGTGAGGCTATAGATCCTAGCCCTATCAATAGAATTAATGTTAACGACCTTGCTTCTAATAATTGTTTTTTAGCAACTAGCTTGGATATCACAGGATGTTTTTGGAATAGCTAATAATAGACAAACACAACAATTGGAATATGATAATCTAATTCATGAATGATATCCAATGCATCCAATGGTAGATGCAAGATATATTAGCGAGTCTGTAAAGGGGTTAGTGTTGTCTACATAAAAAAAAAACCTAGACCGCTTTGAAGCCATATTGGTTCACATGGAGAAACATGTACCCTATGTGTTTAGGATTAAAGAATTATTTTTGGTAAATACCCCTGATAGTTAATGGCTCATGGATGTAAATTTATCTTGGAATTTTTCTGGTTGTATGTTCCTTTCTATTTTTGGATAATGAAGCAATTTTTCAAAATTTATAATGTTTTTTTCTAATAATCTAGCTACCTATCGTCCAATAAATTTGGTGAGAGTGAGGCCAGTAATATTTTCTCAAGTTGATCTCATTAATTGAATCATTTTGCATAAATCAAAAACTAAAATTCATATAAAATCATAACGTTCTATATGTTGGAAAATATTAATGCATGTTATAAGTTTCATACATGCAACATAAACATAGAGCCACAATTCAACATAATTATATAATTGGAGGAACTTATTACTTGTGGAGTGAAAGAATCAAGGCATGTCACTATGTGTAGAAATAAAGTGATTACTAAATTTGTTTTACCAATTACAGGATTTGAAAACCTAGCCAAAAAACATTTTTTAAACTTCATGCAATTTAAAACATGAAAAAGAAACATACCATATGGATGAAAAGAATGGAGTTCCAAAACCAACTTTTAAATTGTAAAAGGCCATTAGGAAATCATTAATTTTATCCATGAAAGCATCATAATGACAACAGGTAACATAGAAACAGTTGGTAGCATTGAGTACTATAACGTGTGAAAAAAGACAAAGGCTAGAAAGCAATCGTTTAGAATAGAGCATATGGGAAAGAAGCAGTGTGTAAAGTAGAAATGTATGGAAAAAGTATTCAAGGAAGAAAATTCTTATGTGTGTGTAAAAGTGAGAATGTGTGCAAAAGAAACAACAAAATAAACATGTAAATATTGGACATTCAATTCGTTGAATAAATTCTGAAAAGGCTTACATTTACGAACAAGGGAGCTTTGGATAATTAGAACATTAAGCCTTAATTAATTTTTTTATATATTCTAGTCCTATGTGTGGGAAGTTGATTGAGTTTATGTGGCACTTGTTCAAAACATTGCCATGAAATGGGAAAATATGAGTATCAAATAATGTGGAAATTGATGTTTTGCAGTATGTAGAAGAAGTGTGGAAATGCATATGTGAGGGAATAAAGGTTCTCACACATCTATCCCTTTTCTACAAATCAATCCAATCTACTATGAGTAAATGTTATCAAACACTTCAACAATGTCCTAATTATGCATCGATTTTCTGAAAAGATGCCAAAGAGACTTATATTTACCAATAAGAGAGATTTTGTTAATCATACAATTCAACCTTAATTAATTTTTGGATATGTAGTGATCTGCATCGCAAAATTTTGGTTGAGTTTATGTGACATTTCACCAAAATGTTGTTACATAACATTAAAATATGTGTTAAATAACGTGAAAATCAATTATTTTTCAATGTGGGAAAGAAGTGTACAAAGGGGGAATGTGTGAAATGGTGCAGAAGTAGAGGGACAAAGGTTCTTCTGCACATATGACTCTTCTATAAATACTTTATTCCACACACTAAAAAAATAAAATATTTCCATCCTACAAAGTCAAGTTATGAAGCTAGTTTTAAAACGCCAATCTAAAATTAGTTTCAAAATTATGAATTTAGTTAATCGTAGGGTTAAGCCTTAATTAATGTTTTAATATACATTAATCCAAAATGTATGAAGTTAATTTAGCTTATATGACATTTCACCAATATGTTTCCACGGAACAGGAAAATATGTGTCAAATATCGTGAAAATTGATGTTTTATGATGTGTAGAAAAAGCGTGTAGGGAGAGCCTGTGTGGATGTGGGGAAATAAGGGTTCTATCGCACATATCCCTCTCTTGAACATCGATTAAATCTACTAGAATGGATACTATGTATGAAGCCCTTTGCACCTTCTTGATCTATTTAGAACCAATGAGCATTACACAATGCTTAAGAGTAAATGTTATTAACATTCGAATGATGCCCTATTTATGCTAGGATTCAACTTTAATTAATTTTGAAATATGTGCTTCATGTTATTATGCAATTTATGATTTATGATTAATGAACACTAAGACAAAAATCATCATTTTTTAATACCTAATTTAAAGGTTATACATTAATTTAATTAACGACACATTTTAGCCATAATGTTTAACTAATACAAGACAAAGTCATATACACCCCAAATTATTTTTAGTGGAGAAAACATGGCCTATCCAAAGTGCTTAGTGGGGTCAATGGGGAGAATGCATCCCCACCTTAACTATATTTTATAAAATGTATTGTCGTGGGGTCCATTAGAGCAACAACATCTCCTTAACACCTTTATATATATATATATATATATTCCTCCAACGAATTTGAATATACACATTCAATACCAATATTGAGATGTGTCCATATTGTCAAATTTTTTCATTAATGTTCTGAAGAGAGGCACACAGGTCGAGGAGGGTCTAAGAAGAATTAAATTTCTACAGGTACCACCTAACTCCACACAGAATGGTTAACGTCTTGGAGGAGGGTTAGGGAAAGGGGACCCTTTGCAGTCACCCAAGAGGAAACCAATGTTGCCTTAAAAAGGAGATTCGAGTTGACTAGAGGGGAAAATTTTCTGAAGGTTATTACTTGTTGTAACCACCTCACCCCATATTTACCCACTTTAACTTTCTCACCAGGGAAAACATGAGATGAGAGTTACTATGTGAAACCTGATTTCCAAGATGCACAGGGAAAATGAGGTCCACATGTCTAGAATTGATTGCAACCATCCAGTGACACATGATCACACTGTTACCAACCTAACTTGGCCCAACACTATTTCTTTTAATCTTGGTCTCCTTAAATTTAACATAACTTTCTATTTTTGGTATTTTTTCAAGTTCTAAACTTTCAAGGTCGTTTTGAGGGAATAAACGCCATTTTCAAGGACAACAGGGAGTCTAGAAAAGTGCCCAAATTTGTTTCATATATTTTAGTTCGTTCTCATCATGGATATCTTCAAAATGAGGTATTATGATAGTCAAACAGAGATCGTATGCCAATAATCAAACCCCACGAAGTTGGAAGCCC
This sequence comes from Pinus taeda, assembly GCA_000404065.3. Classification (NCBI taxonomy): domain Eukaryota; kingdom Viridiplantae; phylum Streptophyta; class Pinopsida; order Pinales; family Pinaceae; genus Pinus; species Pinus taeda. The sequence continues at coordinate 54,067 of APFE030267625.1, read as the reverse complement.
AAATTACTCATTTATCCAAACACTTTGTGTACATAGTACCTGTAGGTTATAAATACAATTTGTTCACTAATTCAATAAGCTCACCAGAGAATCGTCAAGAAGGCTCTATGCCCTATCCACATAGTTGCAACAACACTTATTAGTATGTGCATTCATAAACCAATCAATAACTAAACAATTCATGACAAGACCCATAAATGGTGCACATCATATAACCAACGTACAACCATAAAATAACCAACATATAAGCCATGGAAACTTAGCCATAATATCATCAACATAATCTCTACAAATATACATGAATCAGAATAGAAGAATAACTCTTATTAACATATGAAACTACCAACCAAGTCACAAACTTCCACGTACCACTCGACCATAGATTGGGCTAAGCTAAATCTCTCTTTCAGTCAATGACCCCTGCACCATATTCCAAGCATGAATGTGGGATCTCATGGAATAAATTAAAAAAACAAAACCACAACTTTCATAGTCTAAATCACCTCAAACCTCAACCTGTGATTCCACCTCATGATTAGACCTCACTAACACCAACCAAATCAGCCTCTACTCAAGTTGTCTAGGGCTCTAGGAACTAGTAAGTCAACCTACAACCTTCCAAGGCTTTAGAAAATTTATCCAACACGACTACAGGGACTAGTAACTCAACCCACCAAGGGCTCGAGAGCGTTTGTCCCAACCTAGGCTCTAGGACTAGTAACTCAACCCAATCTATTCCAGGGCTTATAGAGTGTTTGTTTCAATGCACAACCATAAGGAATTATGAGCACCAACCATAAAAAAATCAAGTGGAAAAACCACAACACCATGGTTATCAAGGCAATGGAAAGGAAAAGCTAAAACCACTGTCAATCTAAGCAATCCTACATGCCAATGAAAACACATAACCAAATAATCACATGCCTACACCATGAATCCATAAACAAAAAATAAAAGCACACTTGCGACCTATTACCTACAAGACAATCCAGTTGTAGCCACTAATCCACCCATTCCATTGGACTTTCATGTTTTCCTTTGCCTTCTTTCTCCAAATCCAAGTAAATACTAGAGTGCTGCATGCATGCTCCAAGAATTCTCTAAGTGTGCAAGAGTATGAGAGAATTAGAGAATGGAAGAGAGCTCAATCCAAAAATGTCAAAAGGCTAGCAACTAATACTCAGAAGCCTTTCTATCATTGAGGCCTCTATTTTCTCCATTTTCCTTCAATTTTCCTTCAATTTTCCTCACATGCAAATTTTTGACCCTTCATCTTCCCTTTCTCTTATTTTCCTTTATTTCATAAAGAAAATGCCAATTATTGTCACTTTTCATTTTCCAATGCCTTTGTCAATTTCCATAGCCATTAATTAATCACCGTTGGTACCCATCACTATGTTTTTCCCAACATTTATCTTGGAATACATGTTCCATGACCTTGGTATTATTTTATTTACATGGAAAATAAACCAGGGGTTGTTAAAAACCCCTCTTTGTTGGGGGAACACCATCCTCAATGTTCTATGACACCTATGACAAGAAAAACGTTGAGGAAAAAACATGCCTCCCATGGAGCTTTATAACATAGCTTGATTCACTATTGAAAATGAAAAACAATTGTAAACCATGAACAACATAAAAATCATGACAATCATACCACTTATTTGAGCTTTATAGCCCAACTCATTGTGTTATCTTCAAAAACATCCATATATATACATATACACATACCAAAATCACATTTTCTTGAACCAAGAAATAATGAAGGATATAAATCCCACATCTGTTCATCCATCTGCCATGTAGCTTCATCAAGCCCAAAGTGCTTCCACTGCACTTTAACTTTCTCCATTGTTTAGTTCCAGAGCATGAAGTGTTCTTGCTACAATATGCTTTGTGGTTCTAGCTGGAATTCTCCCTTTGATTCCACCTATGATACAAACTATTCAATCACATGATTAACATCATAGACATACTTATTAAGAAATGAAAGATGTAAAACATCATGGACTTTAACTGTTGGAGGTAGTGCACGTATGTAGGCCACTGATCTTATTCTCTCATGGATCTCAAAATGTCCACAATACCAAGGTGCCAACTTGGCACATGACCCAATCCTCAAGGAGTTCCATTTGGGATTAATGCATAAGTACACATGTTCCCCAACCTAAAACTCCTTAAATACCTTGTGCTAGTATGCATAATGCTTCTTCTTGTCCTATGTTAACTTTATATTCTTTTTGATAACATGCATTTCTTGTTCCATCTCTACCAACATATCTAGTCCAATGAATACAATATTCACTGGATTGCTCCTACTGATAGGAGTATTACAACTTTGCACATAAAGAGCCTCAAATGGACTCATCACACCCATTGTTATATGAAAAATCTGCCAGTGGAAGATACTCTTCCCAATTCCACTACTAATGCATGACATGCATCTTCAACATGTCCTCAAGAACCCTATTAACCATCTATGTATGTCCATCTCTTTTTAGATGATAAGTTGTATTGAAGGAAAACTCTATTCCCAAACCTACAAATTATTCCTTCCAAAACTTGGATATGAACTTAACATCTCTATCAAATACAATCTACTTAGGAACACCATGCAAACTCACTATCTCCATAATGAAAACATGAGCTATGATACTAACTAAATTTGTAGACTTCACCACAATAAAGTGAACTACCTTACTTAACCTATCAACCATAACTATGATGGAATCATGTTGTCTCGATGTCCTGGGAAAAACTGTAATGTAATCCAAGGAAATTAGCTCCCATTTCCACTCTGGAATTAGATTGTACTAAACCACTTGGATTCTTACACTCTGCTTTTACCTTTTGATAGTCCAAACACCTTGCAATGAACTCAGCCACCCGTTTCTTCAAATTCGTCCAATAGTAGAACTTCTTCGCAACTGTCAATGTATTTTGATATCCTGGGTGACCTAAATAAGGATGAACATGCAATTAACTCGAGACCATCTTCTTGAGCGCATTGTCATCTAGCACATAAATTTGGTTCCTGAATCTAACCAAGACATCTATAGTGAGGTGGTATTCCTTATCTATATTACATGTACCCTGTTGTTGTAACCTGTGATTAAGATGCTAGTACCTGGAATCCTGTTGTCTTGCCTGCAAGATCCACTAATGTAAATATGTCCCATAAGAACTCACTGCTACAATGCAATTTACTTGTACTCTTCTACTAAGAGCATATGCAACTCTGTTCTCATTTCCCTTAATGTACCTAATATTGAAGTCAAACTCTCCGAGAGTAGTCAACCACCTAGCTTGGCTAGCATTTAGACTAGGTTGGTAAAACATGTACCTCAATTGCTATGATCACTCATAAAAATGAACCTACTGCAAGAAAGATAGTGTCCCCACATATTCAAGGCGTGAATGATAGCTACCAACTCAATATCATGTGTCACATAGTTCTTCTCATGCTGATTCAACTTCCTTGACTCATAACATACTACCTATCCTTCCTGCATCAAAAATCGACCAAGTCCCATCTGGAATATATTTGTACACACCACAAACCCTTTATCTGGATCTCAATCTTCAAGACTAGAGCATTTGTAGGAAACTTCTTCAACTACTCAAAACTAGTTTTACACTCCTCAGTCCAATAAAAATTCTTTCCTTTCCTATGCAAATATGTAATAGGATAAGCATTCTGTGAGAAGTTCTTGATGAACCTCATGTAGTAACTTTTTAATCCCATGAATGATCTCACCTCATCCACATTTATAGGAGTTTCCCACTCCGTGATAGATTTGATTTTTTCCAAGTCCACTACTATACCTTCCTTGGAAACAACATGTCCCAAGTAATGAACTTTTTTTCTGAATGACGCTACACTTACTAAGCTTGGCATACAACTGATGCTCTCTTAGAAACATTACACTATTGCTATATTTTCAACACGATCTTCCTTATTCTTAGAATATATCAATATTTCATTAGTGAATACTATCACAAAATTTTCCAGATAAGGATGCAACAAAATATGCATTAAAACACATGAAAGTAGTTGGATCATTAGTCAAACCTAAAGGAACCACTACAAGCTCATAATGCTCATATCTGGTCCGGAATTTGGTTTTGTATATGTCCTCTTCTTTGATGCATACCTGGTGACATCCTAATCTCAAGTAGATATTTAATAACACCATCTCTCTTTTAAGATGATCAAACAAATCATCAATCCATGGAAAAGGATACTCATTCTTGATCATCACCTTGTTCAAATTCCTGTAATCAATGCACAATTGGAGGGTACCATCCTTCTTCTTCACAAACAACACTAGCGAACACCAAGGTGACAGACTTGGCCTTATGTATCCTTTATCAAGCATTTCCTTAAGTTGCAAGTTCAATTCCACCAACTTTGGAGTGCTCATCCTATACGGAACCTTTGAAGCTAGTGTTGATCCCGACATCAACTCAATAGAAAAATCCACTTCCCTGTGAGGAGGCAACTTTCAAATCTATAGAGGAAGCACATCTTGAAACTGCTGCAAACCTAGATACCTCTTCAAAACTTCATGATCTGCAACATCCTTCCTTTTGTCATTGGAAATATGAACTTCAAATAATACACATCATTTCCTACATTTTTGTTTTTCCTACATAGTTGTAACCATTCTCATCGATGTAGGTTTCTTCTTTCCCTATAAGATTCTTCTCTCTCCATGATCATCCAAGAACTCAATATTCTTATCATAGCAGGTCACTTTAGTCTTGTGAAGCTACAACCAATCCATGCCCAAAAGCATGTTATGTGATCCCAATGGAAGCACATTCAGATGCATTAATGTAGGCATACCATTCAACTCAAATACACAAGATCTCACCCAAGGATGAACTCTCTTCTTGGTCCCTGTAGCCAACTGGCGCACCAACTAAGATTCTGCATGCATTTTTTTATTCAAGCCACACTTATCCACCAAGTCAGGACTAACATAAATATAATTCGATCCAGGATCAATAAAAATATAAACAACTTGATCACAAAGCTTACCTTCCATCTCATTAATAGATTCCTGATGATCAACCTCCCTACTATCCAATGCTGCATAAATATTAGGAACATTATGTCCAACATCCTAACTATCTGTGCCTCTTGAACACTATAAATTTGAGGTCTATCACCCTGATGTTGTGAAAATATCTCCCCTAATGATCCTTGCCACAATTCAAACACCGCAAAGCATTCCTTCCATCACCCTTGTTCTACTCCTTAGACTGAAATCCTTATCATTTATCAATTGCATTGAATGTTTTGTACGGTCTTGCATTCTCCTTGTTGCCTGCATCCTGAGGTCTTCGTCACTTCTTATACCACTTTCCCTTAGCCTTTAAGTTCTCCTTCCAACCCTGCTTAGACTCATACTTACACTTTGATTTCTCATAAAAGTGCTTCAACTTTCTAATGAATTCTTCCAATGATCAAGGCTCATCATACTCAATCCGATCCTTCAATGTTATTGGTAGTCTACTGATGAACCTTTGAACTTTTTTCTTCTCATCCTTGAGATAACGCACATACCTCAACAAATCTAGGAACTTAGTCATGTACACATAATCTATCATAGATCCCATTTTCAACTCATAGAATTCCTTAGCCTTACAATCATAATATATCTCTAACAAGAACTTCTTTCAGAAGAGTCCCTTTAATTCATGCCAACCCAACTCATCTATCCTGATATCTCTGACCAGCTTTATGTATTACCATTAGATGTTTGATTTCCATTTGAGAACTTCTTCATCCCAAGTAGCCATGTTTCTGTATCTTCTGGTTCCTTGAACTCTCCATCAAAGGTAGGAGGTTTGGCTTTCTTGAACTCATCTTGCAAGTACTTCTTCTCATTCTTCTTGTAAGGATGATAACAATGATGACCATGTTGTCTCTCTGATCCACAACTAGAATATAACCCATAACCACTACCTCTCATGTCAAGTGTATCCATCCATCTACCACCTTTGATTGTCTCATCCTTGTCTGACCTGTGTCCTCCATGAGACCTGCTACCATATATCCCATTTTTCCTTTCCTCTAATCCATAATAGATCTGTGGCTGTCTCTATCTCTGTAAATCTGATAAGCTCTAAAGTATCATTGCAATGACCTTTGCTTTATTTTCCTGTGCCCTGGCAAGCCTTTCTCGTGGCTTAATTATCCTGTCATTATCAACCTTACAAATTCTGATATATGCCTTTAAACATATCAAGGTATCTACTATATCAGGAGAGTAGTCATATATTTTCTTCTCATCTAATCTATAAGGAGAGTCATGTGGACTATACTGCACCATTCAACTTGTCATATATGATCTTCTTCCTACAAAATACCATGTTAGATAAACCAAATATAAACATGATCAAACATACCTTAGTAAAGTTCAAGGGAGGTTATCTCATCTACATAGATCAATCTAGATTAGCACTATATATATAACATTAAGTTCTCAATCATCTCAACATCAACATCATGATGATGAAGACTACAACAGTAACCATCACAATGCACACATAACAAACACATTGACAACTAACATGCATGCATAACAATCACACCTAGCCTATCCAGTCTAAGTGTTTGAACATGGAAGTTCTGATACTACCCTATACCCACCTCATCCCATATTTACCCACTTTAACCTGCTCAATGGGGTAAACGCGCAATGAGAGTTACTATGCGATACCCAATATCCAAGATGAACTTAGGGAAAATGAGGTCCACATGTCCAAAACTTACTACAACCACCTAGTGACACATGATCACACTATTATAAGCCTAAATTGACCCAAAAATATTTCTTTTCATCTTGGTTTCCTTAAATTTAACATAACTTTCTATTTTTCGTAGTTTTTCATGTTCTAAACTTCTGTGATTGTTTTGAGAGCATAACTTACATTTTTAGGGAAAACAGAGAGATCGAAGAAGTAACAACATTTGTTTCATAGATTTTTTGCTTGGCCTCCTTATGGATATCTTTGAAACGAAGTATTATGATAGTCAAACAGAGATCATATGTGAAAGTTACAACCCCAGGAAGTTGGAGGCCCAAATTACTCATTTATACAAACACTTTGTGCACATAGTACCTGTAGGTTATAAATACATATTTGTTCACTAATTCAATAAGCTCACCAAAGAATCACAAGAAATATCTATGCCCTCTCCATGTAGCTGCAACAACACTTGTTAGTTTGTGCATTCATCAACCAATCAATAACTAAACAATTCATGCCAAGAGACACAAATGATGCACATCATATAACCAACATATCAATAGAAAATAACTAGCATATAAACCATGGAAACTAAGCCATAAAATCATCAACCTAATAGCTACAAATATACATGAATCATAATAGAAGAATAACTCTTTTTAACATATGAAACTACCAACCAAATCAGGGACTTTCACATACCACCCCACCATAAATTAGGCTTAACCAAATCTCTCCTTCAACCAATCACCCCCGCACCATATTCCAAGCATCAATGTGGGATCTCATGCAATAAAACAAACACAACCAAACCAAGGGTTCCAGAGGTCAAATGACCTCAACCCTCAACTAGTGATTCCAACTCATGGTTGAACATCACTGACACCAACCAGATCGGTCTCTACCCAGGTTGTCGAGGGCTCTAGGAACTACTAACTCAACCCATAGGCTTCCATGGCTCTAGAAATTTGTCCAACCAAGCTCTAGGGACTAGTAACACAACCCACCAAGAGCTCCAAAGTGTTTGTATGAACCTAGGCTCTAGGACTAGTAACTCAACCCAACTTGTTCCAAGGCTTCCAAAGTATTTGTTCCACCCCATAGCCATAAGGAATTATCAGCACTAGCCATAAAAGAATCAAGTGGAAAAACCAAGATACCATGGCTATCCAAGAAATGGCAAGGCAAGGCTAAAACCATTGTCAAGCTAGACAATCCTCCATGGCAATGAAAACACATAACTAGATAATCACATGCATACACCATGTATCCATAAATTAGCATGGAAAACACACATGCAACCTATTACCTACAAGACAATCCAACTGTAGTCGTTGATCCACCTATTCTCTTGTGATTTCCTTCTTTCCTTTACCTTCTTTCTCCAAATCCAACTGAAAACTAGAGTGCTCCGAGCATGCTGAAGAATGCTCTAAGTGTGAAAGAGTATGAGAGAATGGAAGAGAGCTCAATCTAAAACTTTAAAAGGCTAACAACTGATCCTCATAATACTTTTTATCATTGAGGCCTCTATTTTCTCCATTTTCCTTCATTTTTCCTTCATTTTTCCTTATATGCAAATTTGTGATCCTTCATCTCCCTTTTCTCCTATTTTCTTTTATTTCATAAATAAAATTCCAATTATTACCACTTTTCCTTTGTCAATGCCTTTTCCAATTTCCATAACCATTAATTAATCACCAGTGATATCCATCACTATGGTTTTCTCAATATTCAACTTGTAATACCTGTCTCATGACCTTGGTCTTAGTTTATTTCCATGGAAAATCAACTAGGGGTTGTTACAGTCACAAAGGAAAATATCTACAAAGTATATATGTGAGGAGGATTACAAATTTCCTCCTACCCAGTTTCCTCACTGGATGTCACTAAGCCCAAAAGATAGAAATTATTATTGTATGACCAAGTCCTTGTCATGATTGACAAACTGTGGTACTTGCAAAGGATGATAAACCATCAAGCTTATCTTAGGATGAAAAATCACTTGCAAGACGACAAACCATGGTGCTTACTAAGGCTAATAAACCATCATGCTTGTCTTGGTTGATAGACCACCTACAATGACTCACCTAGAATTTTTTTTCTTGAGGAATAAAAATTCTTGTACTCTAGACCTGGAACAGGGATGGAAATTTATGGAGAAAATTGTCATGATTTCCTATGGTTGGGAAGCCAATGTATAAACTTCTCATATTTTCACTGAAATTTGACTTGACGCAATAAGTCATCTAGCCTAGATACCATATATGAACACAAAATTATCATATTATTTTCTATTGTATGAATGATTATATATGTACAATTTGCATTTTAGTATAATAATAGTGCCCTAATTTATTTTTTTCCAAAATTACATATATATGCAAGTCATAAGAAAATTTATTGGTCATGGCCTATTTTGTTTGGGTTCGTCTATGTGATGAAAATTCTTGGTTTACTAGTTACCACTTAACTTCTTTTTCCAATACTGAGTTTAGCAATCATGAAGGTTGTGAGAAACCATATGCAAAATGGAAACTGGATGGGATTAATCCATCCAATTCTTAATTAATTAAAATAAAACATAATTATTGTCAGTGTGGATATGTGGTTTTAGCACAAGTCTCTTTGAGTTCATTGTTCCATCGTCCATATTTTCTCATGTAAATCAATTATGGCCATTAGTTGGGTTTACTCTTTATTTTATCAAGAATTTGCTAAAACTCTGGGCTAGTGATGAGTTTGAGTACTATCCATATATATATTTTTTAAGACCTTCAATTATTCATTCATAGAAGCACTGTCGCTTAAATTTCGAGTATGAATACCTGGTGCAATCACTTATACAACTAAGGAAAAAGTTATTAAACCATTGTTAATATTTACTACACCATTTTCCTTTACTTGTGAGTGTGCATACGTATTGCGTGGAAACAAATATCTTATAAAAATTACACCTCAATAGGTGATGCATTTGAGTTCATATCAGGTAATTTTTTGGGTCAAACAAAATATGCAATTCTTTGTTAGAGGGAAAACAAGTTAGAAATCATGTTTTGAGCCTTAGTAGTGCGTATATGCATGTAGTTGAAACAATTGATCTTTGAGTCTATGCATGGAGTGGGTTTGGGTTTGGTGATCAATTTTTAAGCTTGTCTAAATTAGGATAATGGCCCAGTTAGTAGATTAGGACCATGTTATTATTTGATTGAAGTAAAAATTTAGGTTGATGTCAATACAAACCAAGAGGTTCCCTTTATTTGACCAAAATGTAATAGCATAATTTTTGTAAGCCTCTATTCTAATTTCTTATGCTTCTTTAGTGCCTCTCTAACTTGATGTATATATGTGTGTGTGTATGTGTGTGTGTGTGTTAGTATCAAACCAAATTCATATATCACACTACTACACACAATTGTAATATATATATATATGTGTGTGTGTGTGTGTGTGTGTGTGTGTGTGTCGATATTTTGGAGGTTATTTGGAGTTATTCTTTTGTCTCCCAGGTTGCGCAACTCATAGCTATAATAATCTAAAATGGTAGTCAACTTTAAGGTGGCATGTTCCATGTTTATTGTGTCATTTCTAATATTGTTGATATGTGATATTTCCCTCATGTTTATAGGAAGGGAAAACATCCTTGTAACATTAAAGTACCATGAATGGATTCTTATGTTTCAAGCATGTAGTAAATAATCTGAGACACCCCTTAGCTAATATGGTACATCCATCGTCATCCCTTAGGAGTGATAATTGTAGGACTATCGGGTTGGAATCCTAAAAAGAAACAGAAGTGAAGTGTGGCCCACCCCGAAATGACACTATCTTTCATCAATTCAAATATTTTTAAAAGGAAGTGGGCAAAAGCACAAAAGGTCACACAGAAAATGTGAGCTACTACTCAATTATACCATTAAATACAAACTTGATTCACATTACATACATCAACCGAGATGTGGCTTGTCTCTCTTCTCACTTATTTGCTTCAATGAAACTTACCAAGTATGGAATCATGCAAACTCTAACTAGACTTGGAGTCTTCTTCGACTAATTACTTCATACAAACTCACACTCAAAAAAATCACATTCAACTTGGATCTTTCAAGATCCACATGTGGGAGTAATTACTATTTCTAACACTACCCCTTAACTATTACCTCATGACTGAAGCTTAGATTAATCTCGCTCCAACATAACTTAAACATGTTTTCTAGTCTAAGTCTCAACTAGGCTTACAATGACTCAAAAACGTTTTACAATGTTAGATTTTCTTTTTTTTTTTGTTTCTTCCAAATTGTATACTCTTGAAACTAATTCATTCTCAATTGCACTTTCTTGATGTAAGATAAATATTTCTTCACTTTTTGTTTCTGCAATTTTTTGAGACATGTTTTCAGCAATAGTCACATCAAAATTCGTTTTTCAACACATTTTGAACCATCTAGTGTGGTTCATCATCGTGTGGTTCATTGTCTTGATGATGAACCACATTGGATGGTTTGAAACGCATCAAAAAATGAATTTTGATGTGATTATCATCGAAAACATGTCTCAAAATCTTGATATATATCACAAAAGCCTAATTTAATAATCTACAATTTTTCTTCGACTTCTCTTGTATTTGTTCTGAAAAACAATTTAGGTTTTTTGAGTCTTTCTTCTACATCTTCCTCTTCAATTTTTTTTTTCACTCGTGGACTACTACCACAACTCTTCATCTTCAAACTGTGAACTTCTCTTTTCTACTTGTGTTTCATATTCCTAATCTTCTTTCCTCCATATTTCTTGATAAAATTTTTTTATCTCTTCTTGACTCCATTGCTGAAAGGTTGTTTCAATTAATTCTTCATTGTCTTTAGAAACTTCCATATCCTTTCTTGCATCTCTTTCTTCATCTTGTATTTCATTTATATTTGTAGCTATATTTTTGTCCTATTTACCTACACACTCCAAATCAATTTCAAAACCATATTCATGATCCGCAGGGAGAGATTTCTCCTCTTCCTCTTCCTTCTTTGCCTCCATCTTCTCTTCCTCTATCATTGCATCATAATATTCATTTTCAAGTTTTTTTACTAACCTCTGTGTCTACAAATAGGTTGTCTTCCAGTTGGCTTCTTCTAGACATAAGTGGTCTTCTCTCACCAAATTACATAAAAATACTAATTTCCATACCATTTAGAAAATGTACTTGAGAAATTTAATTAAACATGGCATCACTGAAAATAGTTTAATTTTCCAACAAAAATAAAACAAAAAAAAGTATTGAATTGTTGTACCCTTCTACATAAAATAACAAGTATAAAACTTGTGAATATAGATATTTTATGTCCAACCACCATTTTATAATCAATATATAGCATATAGATAGGTCCTTCTTAGATAATAATTTTAAAAAATTGTTTACCACCTCATCCGTTAGGGTTTTACTGGAAAATTAATGCATGTCCAAGAAACTTAGAAACTGAATCCAACGGTTTCATTATTGTCTTTATCAGTACAATTTACATCATTCTTAACATATTTGAACTCATTTTCCAATAAGTGATTCCAACAATGGTATCAAAGCATTTGTTTATTTGCTTTGCTGATTAAGTTGAGCCACTAGTTTTGTGGCCTTCTTTGTTGAATAGATTTAGCCACAAGTTTTCTGGCCATCCTCGACATTGGGCAATCTTTATTTATCAACATTTTATGCCCCTATTCATGTGTGTTTTTCACTCATTGTTTTGGCATGTCATGGACAATGTAAGGGTAGCATGGTGATATGCACTACAAATATGTTTTACAAACATAAGTGCCATGAGAATCAATGCGTCTAGTAGTCAGATAAGCGTGATGCAGAGGACCAATATTTAGTGGAGTGGTTTCAAACTTTTATACATAAGGTATGCCAATTTGTATTTTTGCATTTGCATTAATAACAAATACAAGTTTTGTGGTGATTGGCCTTTGAAGTAGTTCTGACACTACTATTTTATGAATAATGGACCCGATCCTTGTTGCTATTAGTATGGAAATGTAATTTAAGAAGGTGATATGAACCATGTTTTGTTTCAGTGAAGACAAATGGTTACAATTTTGAGCTCCTGAGTAAATGTGAAATTTTTGCAGTAGAATATAATGTTTTTAAATATATAAAGATGCTCAATTTGGGTGGAGAGAGGGAAATTAGTTTAATGATTATTCCCTGGTGTGACGGTCCCATCTATTGGAATAAGGAAGGTGCTCATTCTCTTTTGGAAGCCAAAGATTAACATACACAAACTTTGACAAAGGGATCGGGTTGGTCTGTTCCAACAGGTTGCTTTTCTAGTGGATCCGTGAAGCGCCAAGGAGATCGTAGAACATCATTTGTTGAGCATTCTACAATTTTTGACTTCAGACCGTCCATCTAAAGTGTGGTAGAAGTGAAATGAGGTATAAAGGTTTAATAATATTAGTTTATTAATTAGAATCTGGTGGAGCTTTGATGGTTCATTGATAAACTACAATGGCGAGAATGAATTTTTAAAGGGAACTACCTTAATTTAATAATATTATTATTAAAACCTAATCACAAAATCAGTAGTTATTTTCATTGATGCCAACATGAAGGGTGAGTGTTAATGACCTATTAAGCAAAGTTTGTAGTGCTTCAATGAATTAAGAGTCCAAGACTTTGGAGTGGTGATTTTAGAGGTTATTCATTTGCACCCAACCACTATTATTGATGACTAGTGACTAACTACCTGACAATGATTGTCTGGCATGTAATTGAACCTAATGTTATTGGTGTTGTTCCAAGAAAACCTCGTTGTCTCAAACAAAGGTATCATGCCCTCAACGAACTGTTTTAAGTTTTTTGAGGTTTACAAATCTTCAAATGTTTTTTTTTTTTAATTGGTTGCAACATTTTTAAATTAAGATCGTTGGAAGAAGTTAATACTTGAGGCACAATTATTGATTATAAAGTGATTGAAGTGATTTTTGTGGTGTGGGTCATAATTAAGGAGTCTTCGTTGGTTGTTTTTTATATGGTGGTTGTTCATATATATATATATATATAGTATATATATATATATACTATATATATATATATATATATATATATATATATATATATATATATATATATATATATATATATATATATAAATATATATATATATATATGTGCATGGTAGATGCCTCAATATTCATACTCTTTCCTATGATTAATTCTAGTATTTGCACAATGTGTTAACCCTATGGTAATTCATATGTGTTGAATGATGCATCAATATTTCATGCGTTGGAGCCATGTTTTCATACATGTGTTTTCTTGGGCATTGATATGTGCATTAGAAAATGACATATGCATAACCTTGGTATATGCGTTGATGTTTGAATAGAGTCTTGGTATGTTTATTAAGTTATGGTCACTTCTCATTTGTGTTGGTTCATATGTATGTAACAATATATGTGTTTGTTTGTATAAGTGATGGTGAAGGCATTGGGAACAACACATGTGAGTTTCATAATTGAGAGTGGTAACTTATTTTAAAGGCTAGTTATCCTTTATGAATTCTTGTAGAATATTATTGAAAATTATATTTTATCTAACATTTGGGTGCTATATATATTTTATTTGTTAAATTGCATTATAAGTGGGTACATTTTCGATTGACCCCGAAACCCTTAATTTTGTGATTATAAAAGGCCAAACTTGAGGAAGTATTAGATTTACTAAATACTCTAATGAAGTTTAATATTCATATCACAGTGAAAATCAGTAAGGACATTCTAACATTCAAAGTTGTTTATAAAATGGTCAAGACAAGATTGATTTTTTGGAGCTTGAGTCACAACTACAACGAGAATAACTACAACAGAAGGGACACTCTAACATTCAAAGTTGCTTATAAAATGGTTAAGACAAGATTGATTTTTTGGAGCTTGAGTCACAACTACAACGAGAAGAACTACAACATAAGGGTCGTGATTCTAAACTGGTTCTTGTTCATAATAACTCCTTATTTGAGTCAGAATCCCATCAATAGTCAAATATTGATCATAGATCCATTTTAGGAGTGAATTTTCATGCAGATGTGAAGGTTGAACTTGTAGTTCCCAAGATCTTCATCGGACCTTGGGAAGAGGTTGTGAACAACAAGAATAAAATTGGTCTCGGATATGACAAGGATGTGTCCTTTCATATTCCAGAATATTCCAAGCCCGTCCAATTCTGCAACTCTGGATTTCTTCAGGGTGATCCATATTTGCTTGCTCTTGTTACACAATAAACATAGATTGTCAAATACCAACATTGGGAGTGAATTAGCCATGTGAAAGGTCAGTGTTTTGACCTTCATCCTTGTTAGAATTGTGGTAAGCGTACTCATCATTGAGACAAATGTTCCAGAATAAAAACTCCTACAAGAATGAATATTCGCCTTGGATGTATCACTTCTTGGAAATGGTCTTCAACAACCAAGAAGATATACTAGTAATACCATAGAATGTGTTCCCAAGTATTGTCTAATATTGTATAGAAGACTTCTTCATATTCTCACCTTGTATTTGATAGGGTGGGAAATCATGGTCAATTAGCAGCTTCAAATATCTATCACTCAAAGATTTAATAATTGAGCCTAACCCACATCCTGAACTTGTTTTTTGAGCATACAGCTAGAGATTTCCATAGCCAAATTCAAAGTTGTTGCCAAAGACAGAGTAATGCCCCCATGAGCATTCGTTTTTTTATTGGTGGCCTTCCTTAAACCATCACCTACAAAACATTTTGGTTTCTACTACATTTTGTGTTAGGGAGCACTTCCACTAGCATAAGGCTTCAACTTCTAGCCATATTAGGAATTATTCCAATAATTGCTTCAATAGTTCCAGAGTTGGTGGTCATCTTTAAACCACCATTGGTTGAGACCTTGAGGTCTCCCATCTTTTGGTTTGTTTGTGGTTCTCTTAAAAACAAACATTTCAAAGAGCTTATTCAACTATTGGTTATCATGAATTTTTTCATTTTAGTTCTCTTCTTAGACTCTCATATATACCACTTCAGATAAAGGTGGGGAATGTTAACCACCTAATCCGTCAATATTTTGGTGGATAGTTAATTCACGTCCAAGAAAGGTGGAAACTAAATCCAACAGTTTCATTTTTGTATTTATATGTATAATTAACATCATTATTCACACAATTGAATTCATTTTCCAATACATAATTCCAACAAAAAAGACGTAAATAACTAGATCAAAAGAACATAGGGCATCCTTCATCCATATGCACAAAGAATTATGGTTATTCTTTGAGGAATGAAAATAGGTAGTAAATATTTTGATCGTGGGAGCACGAGGCATCCTTAATTCAAATGCATAGTAGAATCATAGTTATTCTTGAAGGAATTATGAAGAGGATCTTCATCTCCTCTTCATCATCGAGAAAAACGACTTCTTCCTATTCTTTATTTTGCACGTCACCACTAGCTACTACTTCAAAAATATAAGCTTTCACTTCTTCAAATATTTCCTCTAACAAAGAGACTTCAACAAGTATTTTCCATCCATAGTCCTCAAAAGCCTTGTCAAGTTCCTTCTTTCTGCTGAAAACGATGTATCCACTAATTTCCCATACAACATGATTCACTTGAGTGCGTAATATCTCAAGGTTTTCATAAATATATTGAGAAATTTTTAACATTACAAAAAGAAACAATAATATCTCGACACCATCATCAATCAGCTACATTACACAAGGAAGAAAAAACTATATGTTATTGCATTGTACCTTAGGAAACATAAAAAATCTTTTTCCACAATTTGCAATGAGAACATTGTATGGTATGTTATTTTGAAGGTAGGTGTAAGAGATACCAACAACATTGTAGAGGTCCTATAAAGTATTAACCCCTTCAAAAACAAGGCCTCTCATAGGATAGTAGCAGAGCTTAGATATTTTGACCCCACCTTTCTCAAACTTCAATGGTACTCTTTTCATGAGTGATTTTTCAATAGGGAGAGGAAATGTCAAGTAATAAGCCTTCCATGGTGGTTTGATTTATCATGACAAATTGAAAAATTCTCAAACATCATAATTTTAATCCTATCTGTACAGTTGAAAAAATGTTAGTGAAGCTAATGAACTAAACATTGAAAAAAATGGTCTTCTTTAACATCTTGTTACTGTTTAAAATCTATATAGAAACACTTTCATCAACCAAAGAATCAATTTTGGTAAAAAAAGTAGTAGTAAATCTTGAAAGTGCAGATGGTTTATAGTTGCAAAAGCTTAGAGGCTATATAAATAAGATGAGAAGATGGGTTGCTAGCTTCAACAACCAAATATAGAGCCAATAGTAAACTATCATGGTCAATGCATTGGGGAAAGTAATCCAATATTCTTGGCACGAGAAGTACATGCCCATATTAAATTGGACTCGCCTGCAATATCAATGATTGTCAATGATCTTCTTCATGTAGAAAAAAGTTTAGACATTCTCCAAGTTCGTAGAATTCAAGGCACTGGTTGAGAAAGAAGGTGAAGGATCTCAGGAGCGATAGTGATTGTGAGTAAGTTTCAAATGAGTTTTAAAAATTATGTGCAAAAAAAGGCATTCGATGAGAGTTGACAACACCCCACAACCCACCGTAGAATGGGGTGGTTAAGAGAAAGAGCAGTAACATTGTGGAAACAGTGAGGGCGATGTTGCATAATCAAGGCCTACCTCTGCATTTGTTGGCTAAGGCGTGCAACACAATAGTCTATTTGTAGAACTGGAGTCCTCATTGAATTCTTGGCATGATTACACCAGAGGAGGATTTCTGAGGGAGGAATCCAGATGTGTCTCACTTCAGGATTTTTGGAGCCTCTGTTTACTACCATGTCTCCAAAGAGTCAAAGAAGTAGATAGATTCAACAATAGAATTAGGGGTATTTGTGAGTTACACAGAAACTCCCCACAACTACTGTGTTTACTTTTCATCCCTCATAATGACAGTTTTACAAATGGGTGTAAAATTTGATGAGGAGAAAAACATGCAGTGCTCTCTTGAGAGTGAGCTCCAGATCCTACCAGAGAAGGAGAATTTAGCTCTAAAGGAGGAACCTTAAGAATTTGTGTAGAAACCACAAATTGAGGAGTAGAGAGTGGAGACAACCACTAAAGCAGATTCGTCCAGAGAAGGCATAAAAAGGACTAGGGAAGCTGAAAGAGTTATGTAGAATGCGAGGGAGAATGTTAGTTCTCTTTCAAATCAGCGCAAGTAGAGAAGGTCACCAGATCGGTGCATTGGGTACATGGATCTAATGAATGATCTTGTAGAGACTAAACCATCCTCTTTCGAGGAAGCAGTAGAAAAATCTATATGGGTTGATGCAATGGTGGAGGAATACAAATCCATTGTAAAGAAAACTGTTTGGGAAGTGGTCCCAAGACCAACAGGTAAATCAGTTATGGGTTCAAGATGGATCTTCAAGGTCAATAAGGTAGTATACGAAAGCATAGAGAAGTACAAGGAAAAAATTGTGGCCAAGGGGTACTCTCAAGTTGAAGAGATTGACTATGAGGAGACTTTTTCTACTGTAGAAAGGTACTCATCCATTAGATCAATTCTTGCTATGGCTGCATAGATGGGGTGGAAGATCCCCTCTATGGATGTAAAAATAAGATTCCTTAATGGATTTGATGAGGAGGAGGTGTACATCGAACAATCAAAAGTACTTGAGACTTTTTATCTAGATTCTCATGTGTGTTGTCTCAAGTGAGTGTTGTACAATCTCAAGAAAGCATCCTGTGTTTGGTACACCAAGATTGATATCTATCTCACTGGTTTGGGCTTCACCAAAAGTGAAGCATATGCAAACCTTTATCATATTTTTCTACAAGGTAAATTGTTGATTGTTGTCTTATATGTTGATGACTTGATTTTAACTGGTGATGAACAATTGATCAGATCTTGCAAGGAGGACCTTGCAAGAGAATTTGAAATGAAGGACATGGGCCTTATGCACTACTTACTTGAGTTGGAAGTATGGAAAGGTGATGGGGAACTGTTTTTACTCTCAAGGCAAGTATACAAATGAGATACTACATATATTAGGTCTCATGCACATCTTCCTCAAGTTGGAAGTATGGAAAGGTGATGGAGAATGGTTTTTACTCTAAAGGCAAGTATACAAATGAGATATTATAGATATTCAACATGGAGAGTTGCAAACCCATGGAGACGCCTTTAGTGACCAACTAGAGGAAGGAGCATGCCAATTCAAGCAAGGAAGTCGATGCTACCATTTATTGACAGCTATTGGGTTCACTAATGTACCTAGTGCACACACAGCTAGATATGTGATATGTAGTCAACTAGCAGAGCCAAGCAATGGTTAGGCTAAACAAATTATTTTGGAGGGCAGCTAAGCATGTTCTACAATACCTCATTGTTACAGACAGAAAGAGGGAGTGAAGTTTTGTGGCTTCACAGATGTAGATTGGGAAGGGAGTGCATCACATCGAAAGAGTACATCAAGTGGAAGTTTTAGTGTCAGGTCGACAACATTTTCTTAGTACAACAAGAAGCAAAGATCTATGGTGTTGAGCTCGGCAAAAGTAGAATACATGGTTGCAAGTCAAGCACCATGTGAGGTGATCTGGATGAGAAATATAGTTGTTGGATTTTTTGGTCAGATGCTGGATCTAACTGTGATCTACTGTGATAATAAAAGTTGCATTAATCTCTCTGAGAATCTTATTTTACACGATTGATCCAAGAATATAGATATCTGATATCACCATATACGAGATAGTGTGCAGAGACAGATAATGTTGTTGCGGTACATTCTGACAGAGGAACAAGATACTGACATTTTGACAAAGGCCTTGTCAAGAGGGAACTTCAAGTTCCATAGGTGTAGGATAGGGGTGGTCGATAATCCCTTTGTTACTGAGAGGGAATGTTGAAAAATGCAGTAAGAAATTCTCAATTTGATTTCGACTCTATTAAATTGAGAAAATTTGAATTTCCACATCAGAAGACAAATTGGATGATGTTAACTTGTGTGACATGGCTTGTGTCACATTTTACATAGTAAATTCGAGCTCGAGGATTTAGAGTTCAATTTAGCACGTGTGATTGCTAATTTGTAGCAATCAAGGTCAATTATCTCTAGTTTTTTCAGTTAAACTAGTTCCAACTTTTGGAGGAACTATTGGAAGGTTAGTTAAGTAGTGTGACTTCAATCAAACTTAGTGATCATCCAGTTAACTGATCAATTGACCCAAAATATCTAGTGCATGCAGAGAATTCGAGTTCCCTAGGCGTGATGGAGATTCCAAGGAAGTGTAACATCATTTGTAGACTAGTATTGAGTGTACAAATGTTGCATGTAGTTAGATGATCAACCTATAGGAATTTAGAAATTAATTTGAGGAATTTCCTAAATAATAGGTGCCTAATTTCTCAAGGAACAATGCAAGAAAATAGGATCTCAAGTAGAGGAACATTTTGACCAAGTCTAGGTCAAAGCCTTTGAGTGAGTAGGGAGATAGCTTCTACACTTGTAGGGTGTACTAAGTTGAGAAAAGCAATTGTAATACACATTTATTATTCTTATTTAATGTAAGCAGGCATTGGGGTTTTTAGCAGTTTTCTTTCCCCAGGAAAAATACTTGTTGCATGTGTGTTATTTCTTATTACATGTCTAAATTTTTTGTTCTAGATTGTGAATCAATGTCTGCAAAGTAGTAGAATAGGTTTTCATCTTCTGATTTTGATTAAAAATCATTAGTAGTTGCAAATCTACATCATAATTTCTACAGAGTAAACAGGACTATAAATTGGAAAAAACAATTATTGGTTTTGTTACACAAAAACATTATTTACTACTGGTAAAAAGTAGCATTCATCACATAAATCATGTCGTTGTGATTAAACCAAGATTCCCATATTAGTATAATGAAATATGGCCAATACAACTACATATTGCTCTAGTACCTTATTAGCAGTAATGACAACATAAGAGTTAGTCCTGTGGGAAATAAAATAATGAGCCATTCCCCAATGCACCATTAAACAATGTTTCAGACCAGAATGCAAGCATGGATTCACAATTATATAAAATGCATGAAGAACACTTATTTGTAAATTTTCTAGGCAATTAAGTCAGGGACTATGACTCTCCACCTAACCATAGATAGCTGCAAACAATCTTCACTTACATCTATTGCCCCCAAGCAAGATTCCAAAGACTGAGGGGTCTATTTTTGGGGGAGTTAATCATATCTATCAGTTAAACTAGGAACTCGTAGGTTCTACCACTTCTTCCATCTAATAGAGTTGCAATCAACCAGTGCACAGGAAGATTGTGCTTCCACGTAGATTTAGGTACTCCAGAACCAAAACCAATTGAAATATACATCAGTTAGCTTTCATAAACCTTCCAAGGCTTTCCCTGGTGTATTTACTCCACCCTAGCCCTCAAGAATTTCTTAAAAATACAATATCCACCCTCTGGATCATGCAGATTTGAGAGGCAGATACCTCCTAACCTAGAAATTTTTCTTCTAGATTTCCTTCTAACTAGAAAATTATTTCTCTAATGGAATGTTGGTTTGCACAGCTTGATTTTTTTCTCCCTCTATTCAGTATATTGAACCCAATATTTTATTCAACAATTTTAAGCCTCTCCCCATTCTCTACTCCACTTCTAGCAAAATCTGTCTCTCTCTTGTTCTTCCTCTTCTTCAACAATTTGAATTTCCTTTATTGTTTTTGTTGTTTGTTCTTTGAATTTTGAACCATACTCTCCACCTCTCCTACATTGTCCTAGCTAAAATTGATTTGTCTTTTCCATAAGGAACATTCAAAAAGGCTCCATGACAATAAATCTTGTCAGCCAATTAGATTTTTGCACCTTTGTGTCTATTATCAGGTTGTTAAATGCCTTTTTAATTTGTTTTAGTGAATGGCAAAAACACACCAGCTGGAAACTTCTTGTTTCATTTATTTTTAAAATCTTGTCCCTTGCTCTAAAATCACAACTAATGGGAAAATTCACATTTTTTCTTTTTTCCCAATTGTTAGATGTTATGCTCCAGGACAAATTCTTTGTGGTTAAGAGAAATTTAACATTCTCCCCAGCAAGTAACCTCCCCAACTTTAGAATCTATTTCCCATTACTCAACCCATATTATTATTATTATTTTCAAAATTATTTACATTATATTCATGAGAGGAACATGGTTGGGTTTGTCACAAAAAGCTCCAGGTACAACAACACATAGAAAATCATTCCATAGTCTCATATCTCTTTAAATATATTTTCAATATCAAACATCCTAACTAGTTGTGGCCTTGTCATTAATGGGTACCTAATACCTAATGAGACTTATAAAGTGGAAACTTTTACGTTAAGCAACTATCTATTACTATACAATGGGCCTTATTCAAGTAGGATGGCCACAGACAACATTTAACTAACTCATACATAACCTAAAGTAGAATGTTTACGATGGACTCTAACATGCCCTTCCCTTTTGAAAATATTGTTGTCCTCGTGGGTGAGGATGAGGGAAATGGATGCAATACCATGGCTGGATCTCGTGTTTCATAGTTAGGTTAAATGTTGTTGGACTAGATTTGTACTTTATTTGTCATGATACTTCTCTAATCATGATTTGACACAATTCAATTCTCTAGTATCCAATATTGCTTCCATCTAAATCCAAATTTAACCTTATTCATAAAGTTATGGTAATCTAATTTATGCCTTGCAATTTGATCACATGACCTTTTCTAGACAAGACAATGAAATCTTGGATGAATGTTGGAGTGTGTTGGAAGATCTAGTTTTTCATCCACTTGTCCAATACATTGGAACATCCCATAGGGCCCATAGAATTTTGGTGCTAATTTATAAGGTATTTTGTCTTTACGTGATATATATGTTTATAGGGTTGAAAATGAAGAAATATCTAATCCCTTGCAACAAAACAATGTTCGTAAAAATGTTATTATGCTTGTTTCTTCGTTGTATTTTGAGCAATAACCAAATTGTCGTTTAGTATGTGGATAATAGTTTTTCTAGTTTAGAATGTGTGATCCATTGGCTATAACATAAGATTTTCTAGTAAATATGAAGTGAGTGGTAACAGATTTCCTTATTTAAAAATATTGTATGGTGTAATTTTGGTAGCTTCATGACAAGAGTTATTGGACCACCATTTTGTTAATGGAAGCTATTATCGCCGTTAGTTTCTTTTTCAGTAGAAAAAAATCCAAAATAGGTTTTTAGACACTTGTTGGCACTTCGATTTCACCATCTATTTGGGGGTCATACACAGTGCTTATTTTCAACTTGGTACCCTATATTTTAGAAAACCCTTGATGAAATTTTCTAGTGAAGGTAGATTATATATATAAGACTATGAAACTGTGTAGAAATTTGATAGAAATTGCAACTGCTCAATATTTCAAACTGAAAAACAAGAGACACAATTCTACTTTATTGATCTGCGAAATGGAAATCACAATTTAGAAAGGACATGCATAAACATGAAACAAGAAAAACCACAAGTACAAAATGATTTCTAGGGGAATCCAATTGGGAAAAACCCCTCCAGCCTCTTTGCATTAATCAGTTGAATAGAGAAACTATCACAATTGCTTGCTCCAACTCTAAGCATAACCTCCAAAAGAATAATCGTTCTCTCTCTTGAATGAGAAACTCTGGCCAACACTTAGACAATTATCATCTCATTTGGCCTCCTATGTTCTTCTACAATCCTTGAGCAAATTAGCTCCTAAAAGATAGGAGTTTCCTCCTATTTTCTTGTATAATTCCCAAAGATTGATCTCCTTACTGAATGCAACAACTGTACACTCAAACTAGTATACAACTCATGTTACATTGGCTTTGTCTCTTCCACTTCAGTTGAGAAATTTTAATTCCATGTATGCATTAGCTATTTTAGGCTCCTTGATCAATTAATTGATAGATCTCTGAGTTAGATTGTTGTCCCACTATGAAATTGACCTTCAATTGAATCTATCAATAGTTAGAGGTCATATAACTGAATACAATTGAAAATAACTGAACTAGATTGTTAAAATTTAGCAATCAACACATGCGTACCTAAACTCCAAGCCCCTAACTTGAATTTACTGATCTAACTAAGTGAAAAGTTCCATGTCACACTAGTTAACTGCCTCCAAGTTGTCACGCCGATGTGGAAATTTGATTTACTCAATTTGACTAAGGCTAAGGTCAGATTGAGCCTTTCTTGCTACATTTTTAGCACTACATATTAGAAAGAAATGGATTTTTCACCACCCCAATCCCACACATGTGGAATTTGAATTATCCTCTTGACAATGCCTTTGTCATGATGTCAGCATCTTGCGCCTAAGTTGGAATGTATTGTAGCAACATAATTATCCTCTTCACACAATCTCGCAAATGATGACACCCTATATCAATGTGCTTGCACCTGTAATGAAATACAAGATTTTTAGAGAGCTTAATGAAACTCTGATTATCACAATATATCATTGTTGGATCTATCTCCTAGATGAAAACACCCACAAGTATTTTCCTCATCCATATGGCCTCACATGTTTCTTGACTTGAAGACATGTATTTAGCCTCTATTGAGTTGAGTGCCACAAGCCTCTACTTCATGTTGTACCAGGGAATAGCTAGGGAACCAACACTAAAGATAACACCTTAATCACTTTTCTTATGATATGGACTCCCTTCCCAATCTACATTGGTAAAGCCTTGGAGCTTCAATCCCTATATCCTCCTGTACCATAATCCATAATTGGTAGTGCCTTTGAGGTACCATAACACATGCTTCGTTTCCTTCCAATACAGCTTTGTAGGCCTTACCATAGCTTGACTAAGTTGGTTTACTGCATAGCACATGTCCTAATATGAAAATGGGGCACTTAGGCTTCTTGTCTAACTTACAAGAACCTCTCCCACTTCCAAAGCTTATTTATTCCCAAGTCTTTATGATTAACCAATGCAAAATTAAATATGTGTTTGAAAATAAGGTGTATGCTTATGTCTATTTTAGAACTATTTATGTGCTTTTAATATTCTATTGTTATGCTCATAGAACACACACACACACACACACACACACACACACACACATATATATATATCAGTGAAAAATGCAGCAATAAAACAAAACACACAGAGCAACAATTTAATTAGGAATTCACCCAAAACTCTTGGGCTACATCTCCGTGAGCTCCACTAAACTTAACTAGGCTCTCTGGGATTATGGAAAAGTCCTTTTTACAAGCTCTTGGCTCAACTCCACTGTTTTACATAGAAACAATGGGTTTAGACACCATTTTATCCCTGGCTCTTGAAGCTCTTGGCTTTCTGGTTCTCGGCTCTAGTTCTGGCTCTAGCTCTTGGATTTAGCTCTTGGCTCTAGCTCTTGGCTCTGGCTCTTAGCTCTAGCTCTGGCTCTTCGCCTCTGGCTTTGGCTCTGGCTCTTTGCCTCTGGCTTCTTTGGCTCTCTGTAGCTCTTTGGCTTTTCACTTGACCTCCAAGTGACTCCCCTGGCTGCTCTACGCAGTAGCTTTCCACTCTCTCTCTGCTCTTTGCCTTTAGCATTCAGATTTTTTCTCAATTGGGCTCTCTACCTCCTTTGAGTTATTTTTCCTGGATTTTCGGTTACCTCGGCTGTTTCTTTGCATATCATCATCTCTCTGTACCTCTTCGGCTTCCTTGCTCCTTCTCTGTTCGAATGGCCATCTGGCTCTACAGCTCTGTGGCTTCTAAATGCATCATTACCTGTAAAAATGCCTGTTGCAGCATGGCATGATGATCAGGAGTGGTTACAGAAGGAATCAGGGTTGTTTCATAGGCAAAAATCCAAAGAATGGAGGGAATCCCATTACACAGAGAATGTCTGCAAAAATACTATCGGGCGTGATTTGCGGACTTGAAATCCCATTCAATCACCCCTAAATCCCTATCAAGTCTGCCATTAGGCATCATATCGCATCGTATTAGTGTATTGGGCAAAATCCCAAATACATGAGAAAACCTTCAAAAACCCGACAAAATCCTTTTTATCAGATTTGAAAATGTATCGTATCCACCCTATAATCATTTCGGGTCCTTCTTTGGCTACAGTCGCAATCTCCACCATTGATCTGAAGGATCTCTGATCCAACTGTCAATATCCCATTTCGGGCGACTTAGGAGTACGGAGGTTACCCGCCCAAAAAGGCAGTTTTCCTCTCTCCTCCTCTAGCCATGTGTTGAACAGTGTGTGGGATCGGGCGGGGCCAACCCAAAACCCTTTACTGCTTGAGACGCGCTCGAAATCTGCCTTTATGGAACTCAATTTCTATGAAATCAGGCTTTTAATTCCCTTCAGGTTTGACTTTACCACTTTTGGCGTCGTTCCTCTATATTTTAGGTTTTACACTGAAAAACGTTAATACACAGAATTTTTCCTTTTACCAGATTTCAAATTTTATGAATTGTGCTTATGAAATCCGTCGGGTCCAACAATCGCCGATCCGATTTAATCCTAGTTGTCCATTCCTCTCACATTCCGACAGCTGAGATTACCCGTCGTGATCACTATCACATATCGCATCACATACGGCCCAGGGGTTCTACACATTGCCGATGCCGATTTTCCGATTTGATCATCGGCAATCGACGTATCGCATGATCGCAATTGCCAAGTCCAAGGTCCCGATATCGTATATATTTCTATCTCTGATTCCGATTGGTGGATCAGATTTTCTTTTGCCTTCACATAAGTCCTTCCCTTTGCCTTTTTCCGATGTGATTTCCCTTTATAAGGGGTTTTTTCCCATTTTAAGGGTTTCTGCCTCTTTTTCCAAAGAACAAAGGGCATCTTCTTTGAGTGATAACTTCTGCACCCTAAGTCCATTTTTGCCCATTCAAGTTGCAGTAGATTCAGAATGCAAAGATCTTTGCAATGGGGCTATGTCTAGTAACTTCCTTGGACTTTAATTTTCCTCTATGAGGAACACCTAAACACAGGAGCTTATCCAAAATCCATTTTGGATCATGCTTTCCCACTAAAAGAACTTTTGGTCTCCAAAACACTGATCTAAACAGCACCTGAGAGTAACAACACCCTCTTCTTTTAGCCTCCACATACTTTCCTTGCATAGTGCCTCTGAACCAAAGTCTCTGACCACTTCCCTTCCTGGATGGGCTGGTCTTCCTAGGAAGAACT
>APFE030267625.1:0-25907 GCA_000404065.3 Pinus taeda | reverse complement strand
ATTTATCTCTACTTGTTCTAACATCTACTAAGAGTACAAAAGTGCAACATCAGTAGTAGACATCAAATGCAAACATTAATAAATCTCGATCCATCCATTCATCAAAACCTTCTCTGAGGGTGCAGAAGTGCATGTTTCGAGGACAATTTTTTGACAAATTTCTGGACCCTTCTCTAAATGCATGAGAAGGGTTTAAATACTACTAACTAATTAACTTATTTACATAAATTTAGGATACGGTTTTAAATGGCCGCCCTTCTGATAAAGCAAAACTATTTCTAAAAAATTGAATCTAATTCTAAACTATTTCTGTATTTGCTCCTTAGCGCTGCAAGCACGCAACATTCGCCATGGGAAGATTCAGCTAGTTGCCTTCCGTTTTTGTTTGAGCTATGGAAATAGAAATAGCAAGCGATGGCACCACTTTCTGGTAAACTAGAAGATATTTTCGAGAATCTTCCTCTGGCTGGGTGTATTCACTGCGTGTATATTTGGTAATGACCCAAATTTTTCTCAAACTGATTCGGATTTTGCTATTTCGGTTTCCGGCCTTGAGAATGACTGAAAAAGTTAGAGACTTTACTCTTTGAATAATTTTTTGCATTGAAAACTGCCTCCGTTCTTTATTCCGGGCTTTTCTGGTGCGTAAACTTCAGGGTTTTTTGTAAACATGCTGCTTTTGTGCACCTTTGACTCTGAGCTTTAGGTGGCCTATTGACATCAACATTTGTTGAGTGATACTCTGGAATCTGTGGTCCTGTCGCATGCGGCATCCGTCTCTGAAGGGATTTCTTCTCTGTTCTTCGAGCATTGACGCTTTTCCCTTTTCCTTAGATGTTTCCTGCACATTGCTTCATGTTATTTCCTGTCTTACAGTTTAGGCAAAGGAAAAGAGTAATGATAATAAAGATTGACATGAAAGCTTTAGGCTCTTATGAATGCATAATCATGACATCCATAGCGAACTGACTCTTCGAAAAACACGAGACTATCCTTCCTGAATACTTTGGCGTACAATCATTAATTTCTTTTAAGGCGCGCGCCCAATTTTGGTTAACGGACAGCTTTCCATTGAATACTGCGTCGAGGAAAATTTGCGATGGGCGATTTCTGCGACTCGCATCGCGGATTGCATCATCAAGATGTGTCATCGCAGAAAATCATGATCGCGAATTTTCGCAAATCGCATTTATCGCAGTTCGTAGCATCGTAGTTCGCAGCATCACAACATCGCAGATCGCAACATTGCAGATCACATACTGCAGCATTTAGTCATTCAGTCATTGTGTGCTACTTTACGCGATGTTGCGATATGCGACGTCGCATATCGGCCGTTGGAGATTTCTTAAGTTTTTTCTTTTAAGAGCGCTTCATAATGAAATGCGAAGCGATGAATTTCACGTTGCTTCTTCGTAGTTTATTATGCTCATAAGAAAACGTTTCATTCTTTTGATGTGATAAAGTTTTAAGGAGTTAAAATACAAAAATTTTCATAAACTGTTTATTTGGATTTTCTATCAAGGATCCCCATTTGCTTGGTGTTATTGCTAATATCAAACAAAGAGGGGGGTTGTTGGTGGCCACAACACCTTCCTGCAGAACTTCTGCTAAAATGGTCATAAAGGTGGTTTGAACTTCTTTGCCTTAATCATTGATCCAAGGTGGCTCATACAAATGTGAAGTTCATCTGCTCCACAAAAATTTCATTTGTATCTGTTTGAAAAGCTGTCAACAACAATTGTTAACAACAACAGAAATACAGACAACAACTAGATGGCCTAAACTCCTGCTTCAACAAAAAAAACAGATTTCACCTCTGGTGAACACCTCCATGGCTTACATCTGCATACAAATGATGGACTAGATAACAAGCCCACAAAACATGCATTTAAACAAATGACCCTTCAAGTCAAGCATGTAGAGAAAGACCATTAGGACTCTTTTTCAAAAGATGAAACACTTCATCATCACATGCATGTCAAAGCAACCAACCCTTCAAGTTAAATACACATACATGTTCAAGTACAAGGACAACATCAACATCCCTATGTTCAAGCACAATATTCTCATGCATGCATTTCATCTTTCAACTTTTGCTTAAGCACATTGTACTTTCAAAGCTGAAATAAACATATAATGTTGCAGCAACAAAGTGAGTCTCCTACTCAACTTCTCCATTCACCGACTTGGTAAAATCCTGCAACTTGCATTCCGTTAATAAAAAAATGCAAATAGATGCATCAATAAACATGCAATCTTAATCGAATAAGAGCTCTAACTATTTCTTACCCATCCCTTTCAAAGGTACTACCTTTGTTTACACATCAGCATCATCATGTGAATCATCCTGAGACACATCATTCATGGAATCTTCCTTTCCATTTCTGCCATCTTCTCTTTCCACTTTCTTTAGCTTTTGTGGAAGCACTGCTGGATTCAGAGTCTAACATTCTGCAGCAAGATGTCCTTGCTTATGGAAGTAAGTGCTCTGCATGTGCATCCTCTTGATAGCATGATTTTCCTTGTCCAATGGACCTTTGGCTTCTTGCTTCTTTTCCTTCAAAAGTTTCCTGTATGTGGCCATTCTCTTCCAACATATAGAAATATTATGGTTATCCAACCCACAAAAGGAACATGCAATTCTTTTCCCATACATATGTGGAAATTTATCATGCTTTGCACAATCAAAAGGAAAATGTTTAGAACCAGATTTATACCTTTCTCTTTCACCTTTATTGCCTTCATGAGGAGGTGAAGCAATTGAAGAAGTGCCTCCATTTGGAACACTATCAATATCTTCAAGACTGTTGGAGTCTCCCCAACTCTCTGGTTCAACTGTGCGCTTCTGAACAACTGCATTCTACATATGATGTTTCAAGCTATTGCATTCCTCCTGAATACAATCTTCACACTTTGTAATGAAACTCCTTCTTGGAGCTGTTTCAATGGCCTTCATCACAGCTTTGGAACTTTCTCCATAAGCTTGTCCATAGCTAGGACCCAAATAATTAGGCCTTTCCTCAATCATTATTGGCTCAACAATACCTTGTGCATGTCTACCCAAGCCTTATCCTTCATAGCCCATCTTGGACATTAGCTTGGAAACTATGCCTTTGGTATGTTTTCCAAAAGAACCAATATAAGAATTCTTAGAGGAGTCTGAAGACAAACTGGAATGGTTTACCTCTTCTTCAAGCTGATACTTGACCAAGGCTTCTTGGGAAACAAAGAGTTGTATCTCCAACTCATGCATCCTTCTTAGGTTCATATTTGCAATATGAAGTTGCCTCTCCATTTCCTGCAATTTGTCAGTAAGCAACTGCTTCTCTTCCTTCATGGAATTCAACTTCTCTCTAAGTATACTGCTCTTCCTTCCATCCTCACACATTTCTCTTACCATATCCATCATGGTGGACAAGTCTTGCTTCATGGCTTCATCAAAGAGTTTTGTGATGAAGAAAGAAGAATTCGAGGACTCACTTGTAGAAGTTGTCATTATGCCAATGAACAAAAGAACTTCAAACAAGATTAATAAAGAGCTTATTCAACAACATTTTGCAACAAACCTCTTCTGCTCCAAGGATTGCTTTGAGGTCCTTTGGGATAGAAGAATGCCTTCAACCCTTCTTCCTTCTTGCCTTTCATGGACTGAGCTATCAATATCTTTCCCTTCACCTCTGCAAACTTAAACAATATTCAGTGTGCAAAACAAGCATACAATCAACCTTTGATTGTTTAAACACCTTTCAGACATGCAATCTTTGCTTTGCCAATCAAGCATTTTGATATAACCTTCTTTGAAGGCGTGGTTAATCAATCTCAAGCTCTGATACCAACTGATCTAAAAATGGGGCACTTAGGCTTCTCGTCTAACTTACAAGAACCTCTCCCACTTCCAAAGCTTATTTATTCCCAAGTCTTTATGATTAACCAATGCAGAATTAAATATGTGCTTGAAAATAAGGTGTATGCTTATGTCTATTTTAGAACTATTTATGTGCTTTTAATATTTTGTTGTTATGTTGATACAACATATATATATCAGTGGACAATGCAACAATAAAACAAAACACACAAAACAACAATTTAATTAGGAGTTCACCCAAAACTCTTAGGCTACGTCTCTGTGAGCTCTAGTAAACTCAACTAGGCTCTTTGGGATTATGGCAAAGTCCTTTTTACAAGCTCTTGGGTCAACTCCACTATTTTACACAGAAACAATGGGTTTAGACACCATTTTATCCTTGGCTCTTGAAGCTCTCGGCTCTGGCTCTGGCTCTGGCTCTTGGCTCTGGCTCTTGGCTTTGGCTCTGGCTCTTCACCTCTAGCTTCTTTGGCTCTCTACAGCTCTCTGGCTTTTCACTTGACCTCCAAGTGACTGCCCTGGCTACTCTTTGCAGTAGATTTCCACTCTTTCTCTGCTCTCTACCTTCAACATTCAATTTTTTTCTCAATTGAGCTCTCTGCCTCCTTTGAGGTATTTTTCCTGGATTTTGAGCTACCTCAGCTGTTTCTCTGCATATCATCATCTCTATGTGCCTCTTCGGCTTCCCTGCTCATTGTCTGTTCGACTAGTCATTTGGCTCTGCAACTTTATGGCTTCTAAATGTGTCATTGCCTGTAAAAACACTTGCTACAGCGTGGCATGATGATTAGGAGCAGTTATAGAAGGAATCGGGGCCATTTCATAGGTGAAAATCTAAAGAATGGAGAGAATCCCATTACACAGAGAATGTCTGCAAAAACACTATCGGGCGTGATTTGCGGACTTGAAATCCCATTCAATTGCCCCTAAATCCCTATTGGGTCGGCCATTAGGCGTCATATCGAATCACATTAGTGTATTGGGCAAAATCCCAAATACATGGGAAAAACTTCAAAAACCTGAGAAAATCCTTTTTATCGGATTTGAAAATGTATTGCATCCACCATACAATCATTTCGAGTCCATCTTTGGTTGCACCCACAATCTCCACTGTTAATCTATAGGATCTTTGATCCAACAGTCAATATCCCATTTTGGGTAGCTTAGGAGTATGGACTTTACCCACTCGAAAAGGTGGTTTTCCTCTCTCCTCCGCCAGTCACGTGTCGACCAGTGTGTGGGATTAGGTGGGGCTAGCCCAAAGCCATTTACCTCTTGAGGCTAGCCTGAAATCCGCCTTTACGGAACTCAAATTCTATAAAATCAGGCTTTTAAATCCCTTCGGGTCCGGATTTACCGCTTTGGGCGTCGTTCCTTTGTATTTCAATTTTTACACTGAAAAATGTTAATACACATAATTTTCCCTGTTACCAGATTTCAAATTTTATGAATTGCGCTTATGAAATCCGTTGGGTCTGGTAATCGTCGATCTGATTTAATCATTTTCATCCATTCTTCTCGCGATCCGATGACTAAGATTTCCCATCATGATCGCTATCTCATATCGCATCACATACGACCCAGGGGTTCTGTACATCACCAATGCTGATTCGCTGATCCGATCATTGGCGATCAGCATATTGCGTGATTACAATCACCAGTTCCAGGGTCCCGATATTGCATATATGTCTGCCTCTGATCTGATACATTTGATCGACGGATCAAAGTTTCTTCCGCCTCTGCTTAAGTCCTTCCCTTTGCCTTTTTCTGATGTGATTTCCCTTTATAAGGGCTTTTTTCCCATTTTAAGGTTTTTTGCTTCTTTTTCCAAAGAACAAAGGGCATCTTCTTTGAGTGATAACTTCTACATCCTAAGTCCATTTTTTCCCATTCAAATTGCAGTAGATTCAGAATGAAAAGATATCTACAATGGGGCTATGTCTTGGAAGTTCCTTGGACTTTCATTTTCCTCTGTGAGGAACACTTAGACTTAGGAGCTTATCCAAAATCCATTTTGGATCATGTTGGGTCTTGTATTCACGAGATACATCCAAGACCCAAAATGTTGCCTATAAATGGTAACATCAACCCCTTCACCTAAAGTGAGATTCTCCTTCCTCCAGTTTGTTGCTAGAGGCGTTTCCATGGGCTTACAACTCTCCATGTGAAATCTTTGTAGTATTTCAGAGGCATACTTCCCATGAGACACAAACAATTCACCATCACCTTACCATACTTCTAGTCTAAGGAAGTAATGCATTAAGCCCATGTATTTCATCTCAAATTCACTTGCAAGATCCTCTTTACAAGAGAATATCAGTTGCTCATCACTTTTAAATATTAAATAATCAACATACAAAATAAGATAAAGCAACTTACCATCTACCACAATGTGATAGAGGTTCATATTTTCTTCACATTTGGTGAAGCCTAATCCATTGAGATAATTATTGATCTAACTGTACCTTTCTCAAGGCACCTGTTTGAGATCATACAATGCTCTCTTAAGTCTACACACATGTGACTCTCGATCACATGTCTCAAATAATTTTGGGTGATCTATGTAAATTTCCTCCTCGACAACACCGTTAAGAAAGGTGGTCTTCACATCCATCTGTTGGAATTTCCACCTGATTTGCCCAACCATTGTTAGAATGGATCTGATTGAGGAATATCTTGCAATTGGTGCATAATTTTCCTCATAATCGACTCCCTCAACTTGAGAGAAAAAATATGTCCTTAATTGGCCAAAAATATGTCCTTATACTTCTTGATGCTCCCATCAACTGCATACTTCATTTTTTAGATCCATCTGGAATCATTCACCAATTTCCCTTCTAGCCTAGGCACCACCTCCCATACACTTTTCTTCATGATGGATTCATATTATTCCACCACGGAATCAACCCAAATAGGTTGAAAAACAACTTCCTCAAATGAAGAAAGCTTTGTCTCAATGAGATTTGTCATGAGAACCATGTAACCAATGTACTTCTTAGGTGACCTCCTCTACCTGCGTACTGATGTAGGGGTAGCACATTCTCCCTGGAATCCTGCAACAATCTATAAACTTCTTTGGTTCTCTTTATCTATTCTTTGGAAGATTTTGGTTGAATGGGTGCCTCCACTCTGCCTCTTGTCTGATCCACTACATGTGGCTGCTCCACAATATCCTAAAGCTCATCCCAAGGATCCTCCTTTGGAGTTAGAAGCTCTTACTATGGTGGTATACTCAACTCTCATTCTAGAGAGCATCTCATAGCCTTCTCCTCATCAAAATTTACATCTCTCCTCACAAACGTCATCCTCAATGATGGTAAATACACTTGGTAATTGTGTGGAGTTTTAGTGTATCCAACGGAAACACAAAACTCTGTTGTAGGCTCAAATTTCTTCCTTGAATTCTTGGAGACATGACAATCAACTAACAGTCAATTTTTTTTAAATGATACACGTAAGGATTTCTCCGAAGGAAATATTCCTCTATTGTGATTGTAACCACCTCCTCCCACATTTACTGAAGTTCGCGAGTCTACTAGGGTAAACATGTGACAAAGAGTTACTATGATATGACCCGACCTCCTGTATACAATTAGTAAAGTGGGGTTGACAAATATAACCTTAATGACCTTCCTCAAGAGCTATAGGACCCCCAGAAGCTAAACCACTACTATAGGTGCCCATACCCTAAGCTAGATTACTTTTTCATTGACCTAGGATTCCATTCGCATGCATAAGCCAGCGAGGTAGTGACCATAGTCCAAATTTCTTAGTTCTGAGCCTGCAACTGTGAGATTCGTGCCAACTTTTCAGGGCTAGTCTCCATATCACTACCTAGAACTTGATGATACTTTCTAAAACAATTAAAGACATATTTATCAAGGAATTGACCTAACCAAACCTAACCTTAACAAACATATAGTGAACATGTAATATATAGGTCATGAATGCATAATTAAATATAGGGGTTTGATACTTATCTGAGAATCATTAAGAAGGCCTAATTACCTCTCATAATAACTCCAATAACAACTATTATCTCGTGGATTTATTAACCAATCATCAACAAATAAAAACACATCAAGAGCCATAGCCACTATACATCATATAACAAGCCTATAAATCATGGCAACACAACCATAATATCATCATCATAATCAATACATATGCTTATAGATCATAATAAGAAATACCTCAATGATATTATCATCATCATAATCAATACATATTCTCATAGATCACAATAGGAAATACTTATTATTAATATATGAAAATGCCAACCAAGTCAGGGACTTCCACATACCACCCGACCATAGATTGGGATAAACCGAATATTTATTTCAACCAATCATCCTCGCACCATATTCCAAGCATGAATGTGGGATCTCATGGAATAAACCACACAAAACCAAACCAGGGCTTCCAAAGGAAAATACACCTCAACCCCCAACCATTGATTCCACCTCACGGTCATACATCACTAACACCAACCAGATCCGTCTCTACCCTAAATGTCCAGGGCTCCAAAAAGTTTGTTCCAACTTGGCTTCGGGACTAATAACTGAACCCACAAATGCGGCAGGGCTCAAGAGTGTTTTTCCAACCAAGGCTCTAGGACAAGTAATTCAACCCACCAAGGGCTCCAAAGTGTTTTTCCAACCATGGCTTCCAGGGATAGTAACTTAACCCAAGTTGTTCTAGGGCTTCCAGAGCGTTTGTCCAACCAAGGCTCCAGGAACTAGTAACTCAACCCAAAATCATAAGGAACATGAGAACCAATCATAAAACAAAATGGAAAAACCCAAAACACCATGGTTATCCAGGAAATGGAAAGGCTAGGAAAAACCATAGTCAATCTAAGCAATCCTCCATGCCAATGATAGATCATAACCAAATAACCACAGGCATATACCATTCATGCCAAGACTAGCAATAAAATCATGCATGCAACTCGATACCTACAAACAAATCTCAATGTATCTATTGATCCTGCTATTCCCATGTGCTTTCTCGCTTTCCTTTGCCTTATTTTCCAAATCCAATGAAAACTAGAGCGCTCCAAGCATGCTCCAAGATTTCTCTAAGTGTGGAAGAGTATGAGAGATAGAGAATAGAGAGAGATCTCTAAGATAAAAATAACAAAAAGTTTCACACATTGATAAAAGCCTAACCAAAAAAGCCATGAACTAATGATCAGAATCCTTTATATCAATGAGGCCTATATTTTCTTCATTTTCCTCTATTTTTCCTTCAATTTCCTTATCATGCAAATTTGTGACCTTTCACCTTCCTTTTCATATTTTCCTTTATTTTCATAAGTAAATGCAAAGTAATGCCTCTTTTCTCTTGCCAATTCCTTTAACAATTTTCATAGACATTAATTAACCAAAAGTGACACCCACTAGTATGTTTTTCTCACCCAATTACCTTGGAATATGTGTTACATGATCTTGGTCTTATATTGCTTTTATTACATGGAAGTTCAACCAGGGGCTGTTATAGAACCCTCCCCCTTGGGGGAACACCATCCTCGGTGTTCAATGACACTTATTTTTGGGGCACATAGTTGTTCCTAAATGATCAACTAACCTATACACATTAAATCATAAACTCATAGTTTCATCTATTTATTTCAAGGTTGCCCACACAATTTGTGCAAGAGACAGTTATAATGTCACCTAACTTGTATGGTCCTAATGAAAAATAAAGGAATAAGAATGAAAGGAACAATTCAAACTTACTGAAAGAAACAACACGTTCTCAACTTCTAGTCTGTAAGCTTAAACAATCAAGACTACTAGAGGAATCAAAGCATTAAGTCTCCTACAAAAAATAGTGAAGTAATTCTACTAAATACAAATTTCATTCCTAGGAAACTACATCTCCAAGAAGGGAACAACGCTATACTAGAAATGAATCTTCTGAAAATAATATCAAATCTTCAAAATTAGCAATTCTACATTAATCACAAGAAATAATAAGGAAAGACATCACTTGAAGAATCAATTGCAATAAATCTAACTCATTAATATCCAAAAAATCTCGACACACGTCCCAAGAACCTTCCTTATTTCATACCATGACCACTGGTATTGAGTAAGGGGTAGTACTCAGGTGTATGACTCCCACCTCCAATAATTCCTAAATGACCATTTAAACTTTATTTTATTTTTGTGCAAAAGAGTAATGATAGTGACATACATTTGGTGGTTGAATATAAATCCTGCAAGCAATATCATGGTTATAATACCAATGTGAAGTTCATAAGCCTTGTGGTGTTACAAATATCTATTTATGATTAGAGAGTACCAACTACAAATTGGGGTGAATTTCTTGTTGGATAATATTAAATACTTGTACAAAATTAAAATTTATCCATATTGGATCATTATATTGATTTTCATCCATCTTGATGCTTTCAAAGTGGAAAAAGTGGAGGAATCATCTAACAATACCATTTTTACGGACGAGAACCAAATGGAAAAATTGGGATCTAAAACCTTTTGGGATCATTTTGAGACATAAAACAATATATTTTTAGGGTAAAACATTTCCACTTTAGCTTTGAACATATGTTTCCTATTATACACATAGAGACCTTTCAAATTGTGCAAGAATTACATCAATTGGAGTGAGTATGAAAAATTTATGCCACTCAGAAGTTGACCTTCTTGTTTTCACCACCATAATTTGAGAGGATGCCATTCCAGCCCCCATTATTCATGGAAAATGTGTTAGCCACATTATTATGATGAAAAAGTCTCTAGAAGAGTCCATATTTTAACTATTGTTAAGTGTTGAGGTAGTCGAACCTAACCACTAGTAGGTTATCAAGCTATGTTATAACAAAGCCACTAGGAGGAAAATGGGTTCCATTCTTTTG
This sequence comes from Pinus taeda, assembly GCA_000404065.3. Classification (NCBI taxonomy): domain Eukaryota; kingdom Viridiplantae; phylum Streptophyta; class Pinopsida; order Pinales; family Pinaceae; genus Pinus; species Pinus taeda. The sequence continues at coordinate 15,159 of APFE030267625.1, read as the reverse complement.
AGTTCAGTTGTTCCATAGATGAGAAAAAAAATCCAAGAGGGATAGGAGATAGAGGTTTTTGCATTTCAGTAGTGCATGACCCACATACCATACTTATTTATACTTGCAACGATTTTCTATTCATAGAAAAGGAGCAAAGAGACCACACCTTCTAGTTGGGTATTCTTCTAAAAGGGTTTCCCATGTCATATCTTGTGTCAAATCTTGGATTTTTTATTTTTGATTTCATTATTGTTTATTTTTTGCATAATTTTAATTTGCATGTATATGCAATTAACAATTTTTTATAGATCTAGAAATATAAAGAGAAATAAAACCCTAATAATGTATATTTAGGATTTCTAGATATAGTTTTATCAGAACTGTTGTGATCAACTCTCCATTGGAATATCCAGTACAGTTTATAGGTCAAAACTATACATTAATACTTGAGCTCCCTTCTTCAATAATTTTATATGATTAGAGGTGATAATTTGAAGGGAACTAGATGTAATCCTCTTTAGGGTATATTTCTACCCTTCCTGATATGCAACCAACTCACAAAATAGAAGAAAAGATAGATTAACGACTTAAAAATTATTCTCTTCAAGGGGGAAAACTCCTTTACATTACATAAATGAGCAATTTTTGGATGATACACATCCTTTGTATATATAAGAGTCTAAGGGGTCATAGTATATATATAGAGCCTACATAACAATAATAATGTAAGGGCACAACAATAATAATAGTGGGCTTCTATGGGGCACAAAAATAAGAAAATGGGGGTGCTACATGGGCACAACAATAACAATAAGGGGGTACACTAGTATTATAGGGACCTAACATGCCCCTCTCCTTAAAAAAAGTGTTTCCCTCAGCGCCTGATCCAGGTTCGGGTGTGAAGAAGGACCTTCCCAAGACCTTTTACTTTCGTGATGTGATAAAATTGCTTTTAAAAGAACATTAACAAATGCAGCTGCAAACTATAATGAAGAGGAATACAACAATCATCAGCACATGAAAACAAAAGCTGTTGATAATGGAGTTCGTCCGGGAGGGACTACGTCTCCGGGCACTGGTGTCAAGATGGTGTAGGCCGCTGCATTATGTGTTGTCAATAAAGATGATGTACACAGAGATGATGTCTCGATCATACAGGGAAGAATGCCCTCATGCAAGGGTGGCTCTAAGAGATTTTCCACAGCTAGAACTCTCAATCAAAAATACTCCTATCAGTATGACACAAAAATAAGCATGGTGTGCATCCTGCCAACATGGCCCAAAAGAGATATCAAAGCAACACATGCATGATGACAACAAGAGTATCCTAACAACATACAACAAGGGATCTCAAAGCATAACACAAAGAGTTATGACATAAAGTACATCACATAGAAATATTTTGCATCACATAAAGCAAGGAATCATGACAACATGAAATAAACAAGATCCTGCATCAATAGTCAAACATGGATCTGTACAACATAATGTAGAAAGAAGAAGTACATGAACATGATGAATCATATACCTCAAATTTCCATTTAATAACTTTTTATGAAGGTTTATTAGTATTGATGTATATTTATTTATTGATCTTTTTATTTTTATTCTTTTTAATAATAAGATATATGTGTTTATTAAAATTTAATTTCTTAAAATTTAATTAAAAGAATTTAGATAAACTGGTCTATAAATCTTTCCCATATTATTGTACTTCATATTTGAATTATTTATCCTAAAATTGTTTTTTATTTTCTATATGATTGTTTAGTGTTTCTTACTTCCTAAATTCATGGTTAAAATAGCCCATTTCCAATTTATCATAAACTAATTTAATATATAAATATATGATCCTGCGTGATAATACTAATAAATTAAAAATAATAATTTTGAACATGTAGTAATTTTAAAAAAATTTAAATTAATTGATATTAATAATATTTCATTTTTAGATTTAGGCTTCTATGGATGTTTTTTGCAGTGGTATGAACAATTTTTCATTCATTTTCTATCTTTCTGATTTGTCCTGATGATGGACCCCCTTTGGGGTTTGAAACGTCGACTCAATGAACAAAAGAGTGTGGACAATCCGGATCATACCACTGTAAATATTTTATTTTTTAGTATTGATAATATTTGGTTAAAAAATATTAAAAAACAAAAATTATTGATGATGATGATGGTGGTTAATGTTTGCTGAGAAGATTTAAAGAAATGAATTATATAATTTGATTTAAGATTTTATTCTTATACTCAAAAGTCTTGGAGATAAGCCTCTTGAGCTCACTATAATTTTGACATCGTAAAAGGCTAGGAAGGGCAGTGTTGCAACAAAGATTATGAAACTGAGATCTAATGTGGTTGTATGTGAAGCACTCTAAGAGAAAGTGATTTTCATCTTCCATGTTCATATTCTCGGAGAGATAGCAGATCCTTTTCATCCATGGTGCTTTAGGAACTGGCCAACCACCCGTTTCACTATGGAGCTCATGAAAATTCGTTCTAATCTAAACTATATTATTTTTTTTCTTTGAACTAGTTAAAACAGAGATACTTTTGATTTTCTAATATAAAGTTAACAATATTGAAAAAATTTTATTGAAAATTTAATAATATTAATAAATTATTATTAATTTTTTATTAATATTAAATATTTATAATAATTAAAAACTATATTATTTGATAAATATTTATTCGCCATGAGAGCCATATACATTAAAAAAAAATTGTGAGTTACATAGAAATTGTCTGTATTGATAACGTTTACCAAAAATAATCGTGGAAAAAGGAAAAAAAGATTAGTGCGTGTTTGAAACGAAAAAAACACAAAGATATAAAGATGAAGAATGCACAATATTTGTTGCGAAGACTAGCTGCCCCTTACCCTAATATATGTCATTTTATTACATTTTATCTTAAATATTAAAGAATTGTATTTGACCCTAAATATTAAAGATAAGACTAGATGATTCACTTAACAAGTCAATACATTTCTTAGCTAACAATAACTTTACACGATTAAGGTTGGTTGCTATCCAATATTCTTAGAGAACCACCCTCTCAATTTTTCAAATCCTTTTTCATAACCGGAAAAAGCATTAACAACCATTTAGCCCGTGGAAAAAGGACAAGGGTTCATGGGAGTGAGATTCTTTAGAAGGAGATTTAATATTGGCTATTGCTCTCACCGTTATATATTATTCCATCCTCCATTTCTTTAATATTGGCTATTTCTCTCACCGTTATATATTATTAGTTCTTGTTTTGTTGGGGGAGAATAACATTTTTCTCGCAGTCAAGTTGTTGTATCACTGCCAAGTTGTATTTATGGTGTGTTATTTCATTCTATTTTTCTAATTTTAAGCAAAATTTCGAGAAAATGTTTTAATATTTTTATTTTTACATAAATTTAAAGTCAATTTTCGAAGTTTTAGTAAATGTTATTTTTAATTTCCAATTGGTTGAAGAAGCTTTAATGAGACATAATTCCTTTGGTGGAGAGCATTTTATTTTTCAGTGCTTGACAATTCATTTTAAAATAAAAACAAAAATATTTTTTTTAGTGGCATTGGCGTTGGTGAGTGCTCTAACAATGACACTGTTATGTTAATGTTCTACTCAATAATGTGAGAACTGATGCGGTACTATGACATTGTTATGTTAGTGCTTTGTTCAATGATTTGAGAATTCATGTGGTTGCAGGTTGTTTGCATAGGCCTTGGGGGGAATGAACAAATGTTGAATTAATATTAGTATGTTTCCTTTTGTGGAGGATGGAGAATGTGTCGGAGAACGAGGGTCCTTTGCATAGTGAGTGTTGTGATAGCAATCATTGATGTTGTAATCGGTACGGCTTCGTTTTACAAAACTTTTACTGTGTGGAGGGCAGAGTATGTGTGGGAGAACTGGGGCTCCTTTGCATAGACGAGAGTTCTCTAACATTGGTGGGGGTTTAGAGGGATCTAGTATCATTTTTTAGCAATTATCAGAATCGTTGGACTATAAAAGCTACTCGTGTTATGCAATATTAAATAAATTGTGTTTTCAATTTTTGTGGCATGTGGTTACGAGATAGTGTTATCTTAGTGCTATGCTCAATGATACGGGAATTGATGTGGTTGCAGGTTTTCTGCATACGCCCCGCGAAGGGGTGGTGTGACTAAACAAATCTCCAATTAATATTATTCATATATTATTGAGTATGTGCATGAGAAATGGGGCTCATTTTCATAGACGGGGGTGCTAAATAAATTGTGTTTTCAATCTGTGTGAATAAGAAGTGTTGTGCAGTAAAACAAAGTGAGTAAATTTAATCTTTGCATTGAAAGGAGTTGGTACATGTTAGTCCTTGGTATTAGTTGAGTTCTTGGTTCTCCAAATGTTAAGAAACCTTTGTGCAAGGTTTATTGAAATAATAAATATACAAATCTCGTTTTTAATTATTATTTAGGAACATATTTTGTAACTACGCAAATGTGCATAGAGCATTGAATGTGCCAAAAGTTTTGTACAAAGTTTATTAAAATAATAAATATAAAAATATATTTTCCAATTCTTATTTAGGAACACATTTCACAACATATGTTCATTAATTAATATTAGTTTCTAATGTCAATCATTGACCAAAGGGTGTTATGGAGTGTGGAAGTAGTTTTGTGTACGAAGTTGTGCGTAGGTGGTTTTGCTTGTGCAGAGGTTATCCAAATGTTTTGTGAAAAGTATATTAAAATAATAAATATACAAATCTCTTTTTTAATTCTTATTCGGGAATGTATTTCTTAACGTATTTTTATTAATTAATATCAGTTTCAAATGTCAATGACTGACTTAAGGGCATTATTGAGTGCAAAAGTAGTTTTGCGGATGAAGTAGTGTGAAGGTGGTTGTGAGTGTGTAGAGGTTATGTGGAGAACAAATGCATGTATACAATTTGTACCGAATGAGGGAAGTGTGGAGGGATTATTAATTGTAATGCATTGTGATATTAGTATATTGTGCATAAGAGAAGTGCTTTTATTATTAATAGATTTTATGGAGTATAGAGGTTCATGCAATGAAATCTTGAGAGGTTTTTACACACAGTGGACTATGTTATTCGAAGGAACTATGTGCAGAGAACAAATGCATGTGTGCAGATATTTCACTGTGCCGGAAACTTTGTCTAACATTTATTAATAGAATAAATATATAAATCTCTTCTTTAATTCTTAATTAGGAACATATTTCGCAATGAATGCTTCCTTCCCATGATTTCTTAGGCCCGTATTTATTAATATCAGCTTCAAATGTCAATGAATCACCTGAAGGGCATTGTTGAGTATGAAAGAAGTTGTGTGGATGAAGTTGTGCAAAGGTGGTTGTGCATGTTTGATGGTTATGTGGAGAACAAATGCATATGCAGAATAAGGGATGTGTGGAACTTGAGCGGAATGAGGGAAGTGCAAAGGAAAATTTTAATTTCCTATTTAGGTTTAGAGAACATATGAATTTGTGTTATTTTGAAAGTATACATTAGTATTAACATTTCAATGTTGTGAAAATCATGTTTGTAATAGATTGTGTGAAGTGTAGAGGTTTGTACAATGAAAGCTTGAGATATTTTTGTGCACAAATGAATTTTCTTTGTAGTCCCACATATGCATTTGTGTTATGTTGAAATTATATGAAAATCATGTTTCTAGATTTGATGTTCTTAGCGCTTATGTGGTTTTTTGAATGTGTGGCTAGGTGTGTAGTCATTGAATTGAACGTTGAGAGGACTTTAATTACATGCAAGGATGTTTTTTACTAATCAGAGGATAGACATTCGATGGATAAAAAATTTGGATGGTGGCATTATCTTTGTAGCATGTTTCAGATGTAAAATAGTGGCAGATGGTGATTTATATGGAAATGAGTTTGCAAAAATTTGAAATAGCTAGTTTAGCGAGGGAAAAATGGGATTTGCATTGATAGAAAAATAACTCACCTCATTTTGATTACTAGTTTTGTGAGTTAATAATAATAATAGAAATAATAAATACTAATGACAAGAAAAAAATTAGAAAAATAAAGAGATATGGATGTTAGGTTTATCTCATATACAAAGATTTGGTGTCATATAGGAGGTGATTTATAGGGAAACAAGTTGACAAACATTTTGAAATCGTTGATGGAGGAAGGAAAGAAGTTATTTGTTGATATCGATAGGATCCATTTCTAATCGTTTACGTATTTCAAGTAGTGGATCATGTAAGCTTTTCTCTTTGTAAATTATGTTCAAAAGTTGAGATTGCATCATCAATGGTGTCTCAATGGCATTTTTGTTAAATCGTGGATGATAGTAGTAGTGTATAAATGTAGAATCTCTACAATACTACAAGATTTTAAACTGATTTACCTTTTCTAGTTTCCTATTCGCATTTGGAAGTTTCTTAGTTGATTATCATGATTACAATTAGTTTGGACTTGTTTTGTATGGTGAATTTTTGTTTCTTAAGACACATATAATGATAATATAAAATGAATGGATTGTCATTAGCTTTGGTTTATTCGACCGCTAGTTATTCACCATGTTATGTGTAACAATTTTAATGTAGGTAATAGTATATGCATTTACATTATGTTGGAAGTATATGACATAGTGTTAGTTTTCCTTGCTTTACTTGTGTAGTTTAGTCAAAGTCATTAGTTTTTTTTATTGATTTTTAATAGTTTCGATGTATGTTTTCCTATTAACAAAAAACACTCAATTTATCATGTACACATGTGTGCATGTCTTTATTCAATATATTCATACGCACAAGGTATCAATGTTTCCTTCATTGTTCTACACATATGTTTTATCACAAAGAAGTACTTGTTGGGTTCGTTAAAATGACACTTAATCTAATATTGCATCATAGTAATAAGTATTTAATTGACAAAATATTTGTCACTTCTAGTTTATAAATTGTTTTTTGCAGTTATTCCTATTACATTACGAATTAAAAATATTTTTTTCAGTAATTAAATTATTTTGGTGTCCGCAAAAATCAAAGAGTTTGACATTAAATTTATTAGTGTGGAATAAAGTTCCCACTACATCAAAACTACGTGTTGAATTTTGCGAAAAATGGGTATGTTGTGTCATTTGTAAATAAAATTTGGTACGTTTTTACAAAGTAGTGGGGACCAATTGTCCATTCAATTCATCATAGAAGGTAACTTTATTATTTGTAGCTATTATTAATAGTTTTAATAAGGCATAAATTATTTGTAACTTGAAGTTACAGATGTCAACTTTCAGTGGTTAAATTATTTTCACATATGCAAAAATCAAAGAGTTTAAAATTAAATTTGTTTGTGCGGAATAAGGTTCCCATTGCATTGAAACTACGTGTCAAATTTTGAGAGAAATAGGTGTGTCAAGTTATTCATAAATCAAATTTGGTTTAGTTTTACAAATCAGTGGGGACCAACTTTCAAGTCAATTCATCATAGAAAGTAGTTGAATACAAGTTGGCATAATTTTTATTTGTGAATGTCCTTGTGTACTTTACTATTTGTAGTTATTATTGATAATTTTATGAGTCTTCAAATTTGATTGGAAAAACAAAGGAAATCCCTACATGTTCCTGAAAAATATGGTGAATTGTTTTTGTAACTCGAGGTTACAGGTCTCAACTTTCATGATCTTAGGTGTCAATCAGATGCCAATAGTCGTGCTGTCATATTTTTATTGAAGAAAAAAATATGCTTTGCCACAATTTTTAATGGTATGGGAATATTTTCCGATGGGTTTTTTAATGATGCTGAATCCATTTCTGCTCTCAAAATCATGATTCAACACTTGCTGTTGACAGTTTTTTATTAAAAAAAAAAAAAAAAAAAAAAAAAAAATAACTGGAATTGTAATGATTTTTGTTGTGTGGGTGAATCTACTACCTCGGTAAACAATATCTATTATTGTATAGAATAAGTTTATGTTTCTTAAAACACATATATTAATGATATTGAGGCAAGAGAAAACTATGAAGTAGATGGACATGATGTTTTTGGAATTTCAATTTTTTTCCTAGTACTATTCATAAAAGTCAATTTTGGCATCTTTAATTTCTATTTATTCAAAGTGCCATTTGTAACAACTTTCACATGGGTAATAGTAATAGCCAGTGTTTGTGAAGAAAATGGAGAATTGTAAAAGTGAAATGGGATTTGAATACATTATTCTTTGACAAAATATTTTTTTTGTTGCAAACAAAAAATGGGTAGCAATTGAAGGAAAGAAGTTATTTGAAATGATATGGTTAACTAACTTTCTAAGGTTGATGATCCCTTTGACTGGTTGAGAACATATGAGCAATATGTAAATATGTCAATGGAAGAGAAAATAAGTAACAAGATTTGGGGTACCAGATTATCAAATGCTAGCTGTGTTTTAGAAGTCTTTGATTTCAGAGACATTGTTTATCTCTCAGAAAATAGATTTGATTTAAGAAAGAGGGAAATTAAGTTAGGAGAGATAAATGTTTCTCTAAATTCTAATGCATTCAAATGGTTATTCAAGTTACTAGAACTGAACAATCATTTATAATTGTTTGTTTTGAATAGTTTCCTGGAGCCAAAAGGATGTGGAATTGACACTGTTTGGGAATTCATTTCTCTAACTTCTAAGGTTCTTTCCTATCTTTCTCTTGTAGATACTTCTTTGTTTTGGCCACTATTTAGGGATTTATGTTGGCTCTTTGGCTATGTATTAGGGCTAGAGAGTACAACACATGTTCCAAAATGTGTTTTCTATGTGCTTTATGATACATACAAAAATAATATTTTCAATTGGGTTGATGTCATTTCAAATGAATTAGATGTTCACTTACATACATTAACCAAAAACAATGGCTTCTTTATGATGACATATCTGATAACACTTCTCGTGTCAAGGTTTGTGTTTCACGGCTTATCCTATAATCCTAGATTCAACTTTTGTGAGGAGCCAATGTAGTTTTGGTATTCTATATTGTGGAAGCATGAAACTTCTTTAAAATTGTGTTTAATTCAAGATGTGTTTGTAAGGAAAGTGTATTTCATGGTAACTGGACAAGATCCTTCTCGAATATCTGCAAAGGTTTAGCCTTTCTTATCTAACAAAGGTGAATATGAGAAAAGAGAAAATAATATGGTTATACGAACTTATGGTTCTAAAGATAGGCCATTATTTTTTTCCATGTTTGTTCTAGATAGATATTTTATTCCTGGAGTTTGCAGGAAATATCATCATTGTCTAGCTATATTTTAACAAAAAAGGAAAAACAATTTATTTATTTTCCATCTACTGTTGGAAAAGTGATTGTGAAGAATACAACTAGCACTAATGTTTTTGCAAAATCTTTATATGCTTTTAAATTAAGTGAATTTGAAGTTATTAAAGGATTTTATAGAGCAAGAATTTTGACAAAACACCTTGATTCTATGACGTATGGGAACTTGTTTCTAAGAATTAGAGAATAGAGGAAGGAAAGTCATAACGTAAAAGAAAAAGAAAAAAACAAAAAATGCTAGTAGATGTTGAATAGATCATTGAAAAAGAGATCATCGAAACAGGTGAAAGATATAAACAACGAGGCACAAAGTTTATCCAATAATTTCAATCTTGCACACAGAGTACTGGTGCAACTTCATTTGCGATAAAAAAAGGCAAAGAACTACTGGAAGCGAAAAATTGGTTTTTGATAGGCTATCAAGTGGTGGGGATGTCGCAGAGCCTCCTTGTAGAGTAACTCTAGAAAGATCGCACACAAATAAATCATTTATATCCAAGAGTGTGCTTGAAACGAGGAGCAATGAAGAACTCATGGACATGGAAGTTGATGGTGTTGTACTACATGATTAAGTTGGTACTTGTTTGCAAAAAAATTAGAAAATAACAGAGGAAATTACTTTCAATGAATGTTCTATCACATTGCAGATGCAAATTGTGACAAGGGAAATAAGAGATTGAAGATTGAAAGGGTACAAATTTCTATGGAGATCTTCACCATAAAAGTTTAAAATTTTCCTCTGCACAATGGACTTTCTCTGCACCTTTGCACATATGCCTAATTTCATAAAATTGCCATAAACAAATCTTGTGGTCAAAGATGTGAAAATCAATGCAGTTGATAAGAAAGTGGTACCTCTATATTATGAAAAATTATGCAGGGTGATCTTTCAACAAAAGTGAATTTGGAGATACACTTTCTTCAGTGTTATTGTAAAAAAAAATGCATTATTTAATACTAAAATATGAGAAATAAAATCCTTTAGTGTAGAGTGAAAATATTCACACAATGAAATCTTCCTTCACACAATGGACTTTCTTTGCACTTCCACACATGTGCCTATTTATATTAGATCAATAATTTTGTTTCTTTCGAATGATTTAATGCAACCACCTTATTAAACATGTCACAATCTAATGAAAACATGGTCTCCATTAGTGAGAATGATTATACATTAAATTCCACCAAGAAAGAATAATAACTACTTGCAACATACTCTTTGAACCATAATCTTCTTGTCGAAATGTAGCGCCAAAGGAATGATATAAAGGAGTACGTCAAATCTCACGGTGTGTATGTGAGGAAAATATTGATAAAAAATATACAAAATCATTTGAGGGAATTGTTATGTGTTATGGAAAAGGGTATGTCATCTAGTTTTCATAAGGAGGAGGCCCAAATGATGAGTGTAGGAAGATGGAAATGGAAGAGTAAACCAACGGTCTTGTGGTTAAACCCCCTACATGGAAGAACCATGCCAAGTGCAACAATGTAGTAGTCATGTCCTTGAGCATGTAGATAGATGAGAAAAGAAAAGAGGATTATCAATGATAACAAAGATGCAGTTGATCAATGTGAGTTGGAGATATAGTGGGGAAGGGGGGTGAGAGATTATGTACCTGCATGAATGTGAGAATTTAGATGGAGTTGATGGTGCTAAGTTTTGGTGAATGATATAGCATGTTATGGAGAGTTGTAGTAGTGTATAGACACCCTAAAAGTTTTTTATTGAAGTTGTAAAGCATAGTTATAGGCAGGTTGTATTCCCTAAGGTTGTTGTAAGACCTACTATTTAGGCATACCTGTATCACAATATTACATGATGCTCCAAGTTTTGGAATGAACCACTTGAATAGGTACATGGGTGGCAAGTTTACTCCTATGCTAGCTTGAGGTTAGTTTTTGGTAATATCTATTTTTCATGGACACATGTTGTAGTGCAATGGTGCATGCTATTATGAATGATCAAGTTGTGGAATGGAAAACTTAAATAGATATTAGGGTGGAAATTGTACTCATATGCTATGTTTAGGGGAGGAATGTGAAATCTCAAGACATGAGATGGTTGATGAACCATGTAAGAGAAAACGTATCCTAGAAAACTAACAGATACAATGACTTGTTACCCATGTATTCTAGTGGACGGTAGCCTTTTCATATGGTTTGCAACAAAGTTATTAGAACTAGGCTAATATTTTTTAGTCAAGTTTAAGTGGGGTATTTTTAGGGTAGTTCAGATAATGTTGACTAAAAAAACATTGGTAGATTCTTAGTGTGTCAAGCTCAAAAGAAACAAAGCACAATGATGGGCCTCCAAATTAGACATAAATTAAGGTCCATCTGACCATCCTTCAACATATTAAACCTCTCTTTTTGCATTATATGACATAATTTTAACTTTAATATGTTCATTAGGAAGGTTTATGGATAATTAGAAATTTATCCCTAATATTATTTATTTTTGTAGAATATTGGGCAGATTATGAAGATTTGGAGGAGGAGATAATCTAGGGGCTTTCTCCCCACTACAGGAGGATCAGGATTGGATAATAAATGAACAAAATATCATGAAATCATTGACAAATTCTGGAGCTCCAGTGATTGAGAAAATCTAGGAAGGTGTTCCATGTCATTTGATGCAGATTCCTAGTGTTGGGAATTAGATCCACTATTTGAGGCTTCCTCATCATTTTGTATAAGTAAAAATTCTAATTTTCCTCTAGATGCATGTTTTTCTTAGCCTTCTTGTGGAGAAAACTTTTGTTTTTGTAACTCCACTTTCATTTCTAGCAGGGTTGTACTAAGATGGATTCAAATAATGAAGATTGGTGCTATTTTTAGCTTCTAAAGCTTGCTCTCCTTGATAGGACTCCGAGTATCGTTGGGCTTGTCCATCCTAGGAGCCTCAAAGACCTCTTTTATAATCTATATTCCTTCTTTTCACTTATTCACATGCATCTCTTGTTTTTGTTTTTCCTATTTCTACATTTAGTATTGATGATTTTTTGTTGTAGGGGTTGGTTTAAATGGTTGAAGTGAGTTATTTTGTGAGTTATTTACAGAGCCACAATCATTATTTCATCTTATGAATAGAATTGTAAGGTAATAGTAATCATTGAGCTACTTGGATTAGTTTACTTATTTACAAATCTAAAATTTCTAGAAGTCTCGTGTAGCAAATAGTAGTAATTTTTTGCTATTTTTTAGAATGTGTTAGTGAGCTTAATTTGAATTGATTTCACTTGTATTAGGTCATAAAAAAATTAAATTTAATACAAAATTTACCCCATTGTGTTTTCACTTTAGGTTAGTAATTTTATAGGTTAACTAGCTCACTAATTCTCGAATTTCTAGATTTTAGACTCGTAATTTTCTGATATTTTTAGCATGTGTTAACAGGGGTATTTTGGAGCGATTCCACTTGTAATGGAGACCTAAGATATTCTAATAAATAAAAAAATATGTCTCATCCCATTTTCATTTGTTTTACTTCGTTATTTGATGAGTTATCTCCTCCTGTAGCAACTATGTCTTCTCTTGTAGAAAATTTGTCCCTTCCTATAGAAAACATGTAACACCACTTTCCTTCATTAGTTTTGATCCCCACTACAACTATGACTTAGTTACAATGTAAACTTTGAAACTAGAACTAATATTGTTACTTGTTTCGTAGAGATAGAAAAAAGTGACCCGATTTTGAAAGGGGTGATGTAGAACACGCATATTTTTTTTAGACCATAGTTTTTGCCACTTTAAATTTTCTATGTACATTACATTTTAGAATGTTAGTGATTTGCACGCTGATTTTAAAAAGTGGTGATCATGCATTAGGCCCTTTTTTTAAAAGACCTATTTTTTGACTTTAAATTGTCTAATGTATGAAATGTAAATAATTATTTTCTAAATTTAACAATTTTTTTACACTTTAAATTTTTTAATTTATCAAGTTGGATATATTTTTTTAAATCTACATTTTTTTACCACTTTAAATCTTTATTCATTTTTTTTTTACCTACAAAAGAATTAAAAAATATATATACAAAAGAAAAAGGAAAGAAAAAAAACATTAAAAAATGTATTGAAAAAAATAAAAGATCGTCGTAAACCAAAAAAAACTTGGAAAATAAATTAATAAATAAATAAAACTATAATAATTAAGTAACTAAAGATAGAAACAATAAAAGCAGAAGACAACTTAAAAAAAAAAAAACTAAAAACAATATATATATATTATGTATATATATATATATATATATATATTATATTAACTGTTAAAAAAACCCCAAAAAAACCAAAATATGCTCAAATTAAAGAAAAAAAAAACAAAAAACAATTAAATATATATTATATATATATATATATCGTATATATAAAGCATTTAAAATTTAAATTGGTTTTTTTAATACAATAACCATATTTAACAAAATTTGTTTTTATTAAAAAAACAACTTTTATCAACGACGTGCGCCAGCGGGGCGCGGCCAGCGGTGGCCGATAAAATTTGTTTTTTTAAATAAAAACAAATTTTGTTAAAGTAATGGTTTAATTGGTAATTTTTTAAAAAAAATTTTAAAATGTATTTTTTAATTTATAATATATTTTGTAAATATATAATTTTTAATATTTTAAATGATATTTACAATCTCTCTGCAGTAATAATTTATGATCTATACGGTAATAATTTACGACCTCTCGGTGGTAATAATTCATGATCTCTCTATGGTAATAGAAAAACAATCTGGGGAACATGCATCTGCAGTCCAGCTTGCTAATATCAGGTGCACACATTCCTTATATTTTTCTAATATATATCTGCTCATATATTTTAAAGTATGAATAATTCACCACAGTTACCAAAGATTACCAAAGGTATACCTAGCACAGTTACTCTACAGAGCCCTTATGAGTATATAGTCTTTAGAGAAACGTAGAGAAGAAAGAGAAGCCAAGCTACAAACAGAGTTAGCATCCATGCTGGAAAATAAGTTCACATCTCTTGAAGACAAGATCCAAAAACAAATAGAAAATAAAATAGAACTATTGGAGAATAAGATGAAGGCAATGGAGACTAGGTTGTAGGTTATAGAAAAACAAAACCAAGATATGAACCAAACATCCCAGCAAGTAGATGTTGATACTTTAGAGAGCCTTAAAATGAAGGACATGACTAAAGAGCTAGAAGAAAAAGTTAATAGCCGCCTCACTCTAAATAGTGTGGTAGGTAAATTAGATATCAAACCAATTAAATATGAAATGAAAAACTTGATAGAATTAGACCATGAGCGTAACAAAAGGGCCTTGAACTTTATTATCTTCAGTTTGAAAGAGGAGGTAGACGATGATACTTTAGCCATAACCCAGATAGAATTACATAACAGATTACAAATTGAAACAACGTGTCTCACAGAAGCAACAAGGTTGGGGAAAGTAACTGAGAATAAAGGAATGCGGATTTGAATAAAGGTGAGCTCTACTAACCATAAGTATGACATACTTAGTAAAACCTCAAGTCTAAAAGGAACAAGAATATTTATAAATGAAGATATCATTCCAGAAGATCAAGCAGAATTGAGAAAGGAGGTTCAAAAGGTAAAGGAAGCTAGGAAGGAAGGAAAATGGGCAATAATCAGAAATAGAAAAGCTGTTATTCGAGATAGAAACCAAAAAGATAATAATAAATAGCAACTCAACATGCTCCAGATTCTTACTTGGAAATTTTGGGGCTTTCCATGGAACAAAGTCCCCAATGTAGGTTTTAACCCTGTACAGAAATTACCTGCATACGAATTCTAAATCACAGGAAAAATAAAAATGCGAGAGAAAAACACATAAAACACATATACACAGAGATTTCCCACTGGATCTCAAAACTGAGACTACCAGCTTGATTTTTCATTAT